>JABASP010001272.1:0-31776 GCA_019776565.1 Sminthurinus signatus | reverse complement strand
ATGTATACAACATGTGATTTTTTCTAGCTACAGAGGGTAATTTTTTTTTTTAAATTTTTAATCGCTGTCGCTCAAAAAAAATCGCTATCACTAGCTATGGAGACAGGGCTTTATGCATAATATATTATGTAATGTGTACGGTATATGTATAAGTACTATTATTAAATGTGAAATATTTTCATACCAAGATAAGAAGAAAAATTGACCTTTTTGAAAAATTATATAATATGTCATTCCATCTCAGTGATGTACAATGAAAACTACACAATTTACATCTAGGTATGTATATACATAAGCTATATATTATATATAGTATCAGTTTTTCGATCAAGGTTACGTACTATATTATTGTATGTGTACTATTTAGTGCTGTAAATTTTCTATGCAAATCTTTGAAATACATTTCATTTTAGATTTTAGAGTATATATTATAGACACGTAAGTAAGTACTAAAACTATAGAATCGAGGCAAATTTCTGTGTGCATAAATATTATGTAAAAAACTCTATACTTCGTTATGGAATCCCTAAATATATACTTAAAGTGATGGTTAGTAGTAGTAGCATGGATATAGTATTGTACTAACTATACTAACAATCAACAATCTTATTCAGTTAAATAAATGCACATGTACTTAAACATTTACACGCCGTATGTATAAAAACGTCGAGACAAAATTTATATGTTATGCAAATACAATAAGTATAATTTATATATAATTCGATGACACCTCTATTGTTTTTCAGTTACAAATATTATACTATACATACGTTGTTAAATAACTTAACTATACGTGGTATGGGGTATTTCTTCCAAAAAGTATAATAATTCTAATTAGTAAAGTACATGTAAGTTAACACATTCATAAAATTGACGTTCAAAGTATAACCAGTAAAACCTACATGATATATTGTCATACACATACAATAACGCACATTTAAAAAAAAACATGCGTCTATTTCTTTGTTTATAAAAGTTTCCACTAAAATAGTATATTCTATGTATATAAGTAAAGAAAAATGTCGTATATAGTACTCAGTTTTATCTGTTATACCAGAATCAATTCGTCATGATTTTTAGTTATACAAATACGTCTCGTTTCAAAAATTTGAGAATATTTTTAATAGAATATATGTATACACAGTAACATAAACTCAACTTCACTAAAACTCTCGTATATATAGTACTTTATAGAGGAAAATCATTCTATGTTCTATGTATGTATAGTTCCTTCGTTTTTTTCCCCTTTTATATAGTTAAAACAAGCATATATAAGTATATAATCAGGATTGGAAATTGGAAAGATTACAAAAGTGTAAATATAATATATGACATATGACACAATAAAATATTGTAAAGAATCCTAAAAAGTATCAAATATTTCTAGAGCAAGAAATAAAAATATACATATTATTATGAATATAATACTTTGTGAAATAAAAAATCCTGACTTTTTTGTTTGCCAATATATAGAGACTTTTGTGTTGATGATTATGTATATTTATAAAGATTTTCATCAGTATAATATATATATTAATATATGTAGTCACAGTATACTCCTAATGTATATGGGATTATATAACTTTGAATATAGATATACATGTATATTTAATTACCTCTTTTATTTTCTTATACTCTGTTTAATAATGCCTTCCTAAGGTAAATAAGATATAGTCAATCTTGTGTGTAATATATTGTATCTATACAAACATAACAGTAGTACATCATGTCATACATAAGCCTATTGCTACAAACAATCCCTATATAAATTTGTATGTATGTATACTATACTGTAGTAAGTGTAATCGTAATGAGAATAATAATACTTTATTACTATTGTTGTGTTTCGTTATCAGTAAATAATTTCTAGTGCGTATAATATATATATTTTTGTTGTATTATATATTTAGTAAGAATAATACAGTAAATGTAACAATCATAAAATGTAATAATATATATATATGTACTTAATACATGTATATTGCTTACAAGTATATTCCGCTCTAGAATTTCACGAAACATAAAAGCGTTTACAAATGAGAGATAAACCATAATAATATTGTATAATATATCTATAGTATGCAGCTGATTTTTTCCAAAGTTGTTTGTAACATATTACTCTATATTTTTTATAGTCTTTTAAATACATTGATTTACCCTTTAACTGATGACAGTATAATATATATTATATAATCATAATACATAATATTGTATAATATTATGGAGAAAGAGAACTGTTTTTTTTTGTCGAGTAAATACATATGTATACAATATGTTTTTATAATACATCTTCGAAACAACGAACGAAAAATGAAGAACATTACTACGGTTATTTTATATTGAGAATAGCTCTGTGTGCACATCTGTAGTGTAGATATATATATATACGCATGTATATAACAGTAATCGTACTTATAATTAGCGTATTTTTGTAGTACTTATTTGTTACACGTATGATGATGCAAATAATAATAATAATAATATAATATATTATATCCTAATGATTAGTTACTGAATAACGACTGGCGAGAGATGAACAATAATTCTACTAATCATAAGAATATGACATTATAATATAATATGGTTTTTGTGTTTTATGTTGTCGAACTTTCTCCAACATTTTTGCTTTCTCTTATTACTTTTACTCACCCTCTCTCTCATTATGTGTGTGCTTTCACCTTCATTCGCTCATCCCGCATATTTCTTATTCTCTCTCTCTTTCTTTCTCGTTTGTACACTTTTATGACGACAATAATGAGGGGAAGGGTGGGTAGTCTTAATTGTCTAGTGTCTTCTTAAATTTGCTGCTTCTTCTAATGCTCGTACTTTTAATTCTCGATCACGCTGTTGTTGCCTGCAATTATATATTACATCATATTCCAGTAGGGTTCGAATTTATTTTTGGTTTTTGGCATTTACATTTATGCATTTTCTTAGCTTTTTTGGTTATCGTTTTTTTTTGTTTTAAAAAAAAGAAATCTTTTACTACTTTTTTTATCACACTATACTGTATTGTTAAAATATAAGAGTGCGGTTGATGTGATAGAAATAAACAACAAATGATCACAATATACAGACTAATTTATTATTTTTGAAGTATAATAAATTATAGTACTACTACTGGAATTCCCTACCATGAAAATTATGCACAGAAGTACTACATACTTATTATGTAATATATATATAGAAAAGAAAAAAGAACACGGATAGATGATGCGGAGAAATAGAGAAAAGGTAAAAAGACTTATACTCTATACAATGAGTATATATATATTATTAATTATTTAAGTCCAAGCAACAAAAGTTATCAAGTCCATCAACTTTTAAAGGCGAATTCAGTTGCTAATATATATATATAGACAATAATTATTCTTATTATATATAATATATACACGATTCACAATCTACAGATTTATGCACACACATGAAATGAGTTAGGTTAAGTCTATTATAGTCGTTATCAGCATGTGGATTATAGAGAGAAAAAAAAAACTACAAGGATAAAATATAAAATATACAAATCATCATATATTATAAAGATTCTCTACAATCTACAATTAATAATAAAGATGAACAAATGAGATTTAGAACATTAAAAACGAAAATAAAAGATTTTGAGTACACAAAAGTAACTAAAAAAAAGTTCTACATGTACAAAAGAGAGTGTTTTGAAATGTTTTAGTCAAATCAGATTTTTATCATACTTATATATATATATACATAATAGCATACCTGTGCTTGCTATATATATATATATATATTTATAATGATATAATACAGTTTCATCTTTTTATGCTCTCATTCATTTTCCAAATACTACAGTTACTTATTTCATTATGACAAAGTGACACAAGCAAAGTTATATATATATAATATATATTACATATACATATATGTCTTATATTGTACTGTTCTCTCTCCATAATAAATGATCAGAAAATATAGTTATTTATCCTACTCATAATATTACTTATTGTTGCTAACACTATTATTAGTACTAGTATTATTCGTCATCATATTTATATACCGTAGGTATTCTTCACTTATGTGAGGTCCTGGGCCAAACGGATGAGGGGCACCTGGAGCACCGTGTTGCATGCGCTCACGATCAAGGAGAATTTGACGCTATAGAGAATAGAATCATACAATATAAATAATTATTATTATAATAAAAACCTATTTTAAGATCTTTGTACTTTAAATTTTAAATTATAACTATACAGAAAATACATTACAACATATGATGTAAAACGGATATATAACTTACTTGAAACTGTTCTTGAGCGGATATCTGAGGATTTTTACAAAAAAAAAAGAACAAACAGAAAGGGTTAAACATGAGCTCGAATGTTTTTTTTTTGTAACAAATTGAACAGTAATAATGATATTTTTTTTACTATAATGAATATTATTGCCATTAATATTTTCATTTTCAGACTAATTATTATTGATTATTTGTAAATGAGTTATGTTATGTATACATATATTACATGATGTGCGAGTTCTGGAGGATAATTACGTCCTAAAATATCTGGATGAAGTCCTAAAACTGCATCTCTTGGAGGTATAAGTGTCGGTCTGTAAACAAGTTAAATGTAACAAAATTACATTACAGAGGTGTACACCTATAGATACTACACTACATACATTATACTGATATATGTAGAAGATTTTTTAAAACTATTAAATGTATATTTTACATTTTACTATTGTCTATTATCTATTCTAATAATATGTTCTGATTATACAAAATGATTAAAATGTATTAATACTTACTGTACTCGAGGCGGGTAAGCACCAGATGCACCAGGATGACCAAGTGACTGTTAAAAACAAAATGATTTTTTGATATAGGTTAATATACTTTTCAAACTCATACAAAATATATCTACATATATACATACATATAGTATGTAATTCAGTTACTGTATTAATATACAATTTATTTGATAAAGAGAGTATTTAATTTGTATACCTGCATGACATCCATACCCGGATAACCAGGAAT
Source organism: Sminthurinus signatus (assembly GCA_019776565.1). Classification (NCBI taxonomy): domain Eukaryota; kingdom Metazoa; phylum Arthropoda; class Collembola; order Symphypleona; family Katiannidae; genus Sminthurinus; species Sminthurinus signatus. The sequence continues at coordinate 26,768 of JABASP010001272.1, read as the reverse complement.
TTGTCCGGCAAGAAGTCGCATATCCATTGCTAAGCGTTCTGCTTGAAGTCTCTCAGTAATAGCATCATTTTGCATTTGAATTCCCATTGATGTAGGTATACCTTTATTTATACATTTTTTTTTAAAACAAAAGAAGGATAATAAAAATAAAAATATATTTTTTTAACAGACAATGAACATGAAAGAATAACTATATATATGTAACAAATAATGATGAAATTATTATCATGAATCATTAATATTTTATGTTGTACATACCAAGTCTCTCAAGTCTTTCTCTTTCAAGTTGATTGAGAGATGGTGGTCCAGGAGACGCATAAAGGCCAAAGGAAGATTGATGAAGTCCTTGAAGACTGGGAGCACCAGGACCCATTGGAAACCTCCGATGAACATCTAACCAATGAGGATCTAAATTTCCTGGCATTCTTGGAGGACCACCATTAGGTCCACCAGCATTAGATTGACTACCTGGCCCAGCACCTCCAGCTCGTAGGAACTCCTCTTTAAGTCTATCATTTAATTCTCTTTCACGAATTTCTCGTATTTCTCTTTCTTTTCTTTCAAAACTATAAATAATGGTATATATAATACAAAATAATAAAAACATGATATATATTATTAATTATTATAATTATTATACTCAGCCGTTCTATACAGTTTAATATATATTATATGATTATTATAAATATAATAGAAATACATACTAGAAAGAATATGTATACACATATATAATATATTATATGAACTTACGCTTCAATTTCAAGTCTTTCTCTTGCAGCAGGACCATATAATCCCATTTGATACGATGGACCAAGCATACTTTCCATTTGACCTAACATTTGTGGTGGTAATCCCATACCTGATGGTCCTCTTCCAGGTAAACCTTGTGGAGAAAAGCCAGTATGAGGACGATGTTGATGTTCACTTAAAGTTCTTAAAGTTTCACCAAACCCTCCTGGTCTTGGACCAAATCTAGAGTCATATGGACTCATACCATCCATCATAACACCAGGTCCACCAGGAGTAGATGGAGTTTTTGGAGTTTCCCCTCGTTTATTACTAGAACTACCACCAGAATCTGTAGGAGTAGCAACTTGTTTTCTTGCAGCTGCTGCTCTTTCTCTTTCCTCTCTTTCTTTTTCAGCTTGTTTTCGTAATCTTTCTTCTCTTTTTCGAGCCAATTTAGACTCTGGAACAGGTTTAAAGGTAAGATCAGTACGAGCACAGGAATTTAAATCACCACGATTCCAATGTTTAAGGAAAATTGCACTCTGACTTCGATGACATTCGGAATCTTCCACTTTAGGTTCAGGTGATGGACCACGAGGAACTAAAAAAGAAGAAGAAAACAAAGAAAGACAAGAATAGAAATTAATAATGATGTTACACTTTTATGCATGTATCTACTTTTAATTATTATATCTTATATATATGATATGTGTAGGAACATGGAATACGTATACATATACATAAATGTATTTTTTATTGTTACTATAAATTATATATATATATATATAAAAGATAAATGATTTATTAATGTAAGGAAAAAGAGGAGACATACTATGAGGACTTGGTGTATCATCTTGTTCATCATCTTGTTGTTGTTGTTGTTGTTGTCCAAGCATAGATAAATTATCATGACTATTATCACCCATTAAACTATCAGGATGTTGTGAATGTAGTGGATGGTGTCTTGCACCAGGATGATGACTCCCATGTAATACACTATTGTGCATGTTAGAATCTCGATTAGAGCTACTAGATGATGATGAATGTTTACTTGTACTATTTGATTTGGAACCATGGTGGTTATGACCATGTAAATTTGATGATTCATGAGAAGATGATGACTTTCCATGAGATTGTTGCTGTTGTTGTTGTTGGGATTGTTGTTGATTATTACTATTGTTATTATTACCACTATTATTACTAATACTATTGCTATTATTATTACTATTATTATTATTATTATTGGTAGCTGGAGAAGGCGGTCGTCCTATAGAAGGCATTGATCCAGCGAGACGCTGCTGTTGAGGATGAGGTATAGGATAATGGGGGAATGGATAAGGAGCATATAAAGCATAAGGATAATGATGCATATTTTGCATTGCTGCATATGGATGAGCATGAGGATGAGCATGAGGATGAAATGCAGCAGGGAAAGGACCTGTAGGAGGTAAATGAATATTTGGATGTGGAATTGGTCCTTGTGGTACAGATGATGTAGTCATGGTAGCTGAACCCATTGAAGGGGGTATAGCTTGTCCTCCTCCTACTGTATTGTTGTTATTATTACTATTGTTGTTGTTATTATTATTATTATTATTATTACTTAATGGAGGTGGTCCACTTATACTTGGATTCATTTTTTGACTATCAAGACTTGGTGAGGATTTACTTGATCTTGTACTACTACTATTATTATTATCACCCCTTTCTCTTTCTCCTCTTTCATTTCTTTCTTTTATTTCAGAACGATCTCGACTTCTCTCACGATCTCTGTTATTATTAGCATTATTATTACTATTATTATGATAATGATCTCTATTAGATTCTCTCTGTTGTTGCTGTTGTTGATGATGATGTTGTTGATGTTGTTCTTTATTATCCATCATTATATTACCATCATGTGGATCTCTTTTAATTCCTTTATTATTATTATCAGGAAGAGATCCTGAACCAGGATATGGTGATAGAGATGCTGAAGACGAGGATGATGTAGGAGTTGTAGTAACATTTGATGAAGTTGAAGTTATAACACTATTAATATTATTATTATTATTCGATGAGTTTAATGATGGTGATGTATCAAATGAATAACCTGGCACTTTCACTTCACGTAATGATTGTAAGGGATTTGGTAAAACATCAGATTTTCCATCAGATCCCAATCCTCCAATTCCTGGCATTGTTTCTGGAAGCCCAAGTGGAATTCCATGTGGATAAAATCTCCCCATTGGATGTGGACTAGGGTATAAAGATGAATCAGGTAATCCAGGTGGTAAATGTGGTTGTTGTTGTTGTTGTGAAGGATGTGGAGGCAAACCACCCATAAAATTTTGTGACAATGGGTGATGGTGATGATGATGTGGATGATGTCCAGGAATTGTTGCTGAAGAAATGACAGCATCCGCTGATGTAGTTTCAGCTGTAGATATAGTAGAGGATGTAGTAGTAGCTGAAGAGGAAGTTGAAGAAGGAATAGGAATAGATGAATGTGTATGTTGTAATATACTATGTTGTATGGTATGTGGTGAACTCTTAGGAATAGGCACAACAAATCCAGGATGATGAGGATGGCCAGGATGTTGAACATGAGATGCTGATGGATGTAATGGAACAGTTTCTGAAGAACGTTCCAAGCTCATTGCACTAGAAGGAAGAGGAGGAGGAGGAATTGATAAAGGTGGATTTCCAGATGACAAATTATTATTATTTCCTGGAATTAAACCTATATTTAACTGACCGATTGGCGGTGGCGGTAATGATGATGATGGACCAGAAATTAAATTATTTAAACTACTATTAACACTATTATTATTATTATTTGCACCATCTGGAATATTTGAGCCAATCGGTTTGAGATCTTCCACAGGAGACATTAGAGATTTCTCATCTTTTATTTTAATTAAAGGAGGTTCATCTTCTGTATTATTACTACTATTACTATTAGTACTATTTCTTCCTATTCCACCACCTATACGGGGAGGCATTTGTAGATGAAGTTCACTCATCATGTTATTATTATTGGTCGGTGTTCGGTGGGGAATATTCAGTGACATTGGCATACTATTTGGCAGTGACTGCAAATTACTACTACTATTATTATTAGTATTATTTGATGAAAATTCATCTTTAAATTCTCCTTTGAGTAAATTAACACTCTTTTTATCATCTTCACTTTCCACTTTCACTATTGATGGAGAATTAGTCCGAAGACGATTCGCACCAATTATTACACTACTATTATTACTATTATTATTATTATTATTGTTACTCATATCAACCACGTTTTCTCCTATATGTCCTAAAGGTTTAATGTCACGTGATGGAGTTATACCTGTGTCCATCATTTTACTATCTGGCACATTTCCTCCTACTGGAGTTATATTTGTATTTAAAGTCGTATTACAAGTTGATGTAGCAACTGTAGTAGTAGTAGGAATTGAACTTGTCTCTGAGGATATTCCAATAATCGGTTTAATGTCTTCTTGTACAGTTTTATTTTCACTTACACTTAATGTTTCTTGCACCGTATTATTATTATTGTTTAATCCATTCACATTATTACTATTATCCAAATGTTTATTCACAATATTAATTGGTGGCACAAGTATACCCACTTGAGGAGTAATTGAATTGTCTTTATTATCTTGTTGTTGTGGATGATGCAAGGCGGCAGTAGATATTGATTCATTTCTTAATAAGGGATTAGAAGAAGTAGTGGTTGCAGTAGTAGTAGCTGCAGTGGTTGGCGTTGTTGTAGAAGCAATTTTTTCATCAGATGAAGTACTAATTGTTGCACTAGTAGTAACAGATAAATCACTATTTGAAACTGTTGTTGCAACATTGGTGACTTCATTTTGAATTGATGAGGAGGATGTAGTTGTAGGGACTGGGGTGACAGCTGTACTAGTACCAGTTTCTGGTCCAGTAGGCAATAATTCTCCGGGTCTCTTAGGTTCAGGAACAATCAAGCGAGTAGCAGCCGTTGTTCCAAGGACAGGGGAAGGACTTTCAGAACCACCCGTGACTCCCACTTGACCAACACTGTTACTTGTGTTGGTAGCATCCATAGGAGTTTCTTCAGGTGATGGTGATGAGGCTCTTGAACTGGAATTTTCATTGTCAATTGTTTCTTCGTTGTCAATATTATCCAAATCATTTGTCTCATCATCCAAGGAACTTGCCACAGAACTGCCAGAAGGACTCTGTAAAATAAATATATTAACAATATAGATTAATAATATATGTTAAAGTTTATAATATAGTTATCATACTCTTTTTCTTTTTAATAATTCATATAATATAATATATACATAGTACAATAAAGATAAATAATAATTATTCTCTCTGTGTATGTTTGTGTATATGTTTCTTACTTCTGGTCTGTCTTCTTTTTGTTTCTTTCTTCTAGTGGCTTTGTCCTCTTCAGAACCTTTCCCTCGTTTCCTTGCTCTTGGAGCTGGACTGGCTGCATTAGACTGTAAAACAAATAAAAAAAAATAAAACATAAGTATATTTATTATTGTATACTACACTGTAATATTGGAAATTTTTGAATTAATTTTTAAATATATAAATATAAAAATTCACAATAAATTGTGAATATATTAAATAGATTCCTTCAACATTTTAGATCAATGAACAAAAACTCTATTCTTTGGAAATTTATTAAATATTATGTAGACACACATGACATTTTTCAAACAGGAAGAGTGAAAATTATACCCTTTGAATTCGTCCATTTCCTAATACATTTTCCATAGAATCACTCTTGACTCTTGGGATAATCATTACTGTTCTCTGAGAATCCCACAGTACTTTAACCAGCATAGTTATAATTACGTGTATAATTTAATAATATTCCACGTTTGTTACAATAATAATAGTAATGATGTTGATGAATCTTGATCATCATCTTTGTTCTTTGTACACAATACACTATTGAACAAATTGAATGTACATACATGTACCAACAAAAATACACTATTCATAAACTGTTGAAAATAAAACAATCACAGAAATCTCTGTCATATGTTCGTTCCTTCCATAGAAAATAGAAATGTTTCTTTCTTCCTTTTTTTATATTATATAAATATCTTTCTTATCAGATGACACTTCAACAAAATTATTACACTTAAATATCTTTTTGTTTCTGTTTCTCCTCTTGTCTTCCTCTATTTGTTGCTCACTTATTCTTCCGCTCTACTACATGTTATCCTACATCATGGTCACTAGCACCAAATCTTGACTCCCATTTGTGGTACCAACACAAACATATTATGTGTATGCTGGAGAGAGAAGTAGAAAAACTATGTTTTTTAAAAAAAAAACTTTTTTTTTTCTATTTTCCTTTTACTCAAGAAGTAGAAGAAGGAGACAACACTTGTGAACGCTCACACTTACAAGAGAGCAAGCGAGACAATGTGATAATCACAAAGCTAACAAAAACAAATGTAACTTTTTCCATCTCTTGTTCTTTCTCTCTTTCCTTCACTTCACTTGCTAACTCCACTCACTTTATCTCTTTTCAAGTTCAATTCACTGTTTCTATATATCTTCCCCCTTTCTTCTATTCTATAATATTATATAACCTTCTCTCGTCACGTTTATTATTACGATGACTATTATGGATTATCTATGTATTGTGACTGTCACTGACTATTGGATGTCTACTATTAGTCAAGTCAAGTCAACAGTAGAGTTAAAGAAGGGAAGAACGTATTTGTGGTGTGTGTACATATGTAGTAGTAGTAGTAGTGGTGGTAGTAGTAGTAAGAGTACAACAAAACACTTCAGATAATACACAAAACATATCAACAAACTTAACTTATAGGTCACCACACACAGGCACCGTCACATTTACTTACTACTCACCTAGTCTTCAGTCAACCTCAACTTTGAAGCAAAACCAAAGACAATGAGCCTACATTTATTTGTATACATGTACGTAATACGTACATTATATGAGAAAAATAATCTATCCTTCTATTACAGCTTTCATACAATATACAGTACATACAAAGTGCATATGTATACCAAAGACCAAAGAGAGGGAGAGAGAGAAAGACAAAAAGGCAAAGAAAGTAAAAATGTTTAGTACTACCTTACAACTTACAACATGAACATGGGTGAACAAGACAAATAGTTTTGTATAAGAAAAAGCTTACAGTTTTTCCGTTATAAAAAAAAAGTACAAACAACCAAACTAAAATCCAAAGAAAAAGAAAGGTATGGAAAGACTTTCTACATTTTGTATTCTGGTTTTATTCTCAACTCTCTGATATTACTATTATTATTCTTACAAACTACCTACTACCTACAAAGAACAGATAGAGAGAATGTAAGACACAAGAGGAAAGCAATATGTCGTTTACGTCGTCACTTCAACAAGGCAAGAAGCACGAGACCCGGGACAAAAAAAACTCAAGAAGAAGAAAAACGAACGAGCAATTCCCTCTCTCTCTCTCTCTTTCTCTAAATACACATTCTTTATCAACTACCAAACCAAAATAAAAGCTACAAGACAAAACAGAAAATAGTAAAATCCTCACGAATACACTGAACAGTCAAAAGACGAAAGTGACTTGGTTGGACTTTGTCAAATAGGTAGTCAACTATACAGATTTGGATATGAGACGACAAGAGAAGGCTAGAGAGGTAGCTCTTTTAGATAGACAGATAGAAACTTCCTCACTCAATTATTTTTGGTTATCCTCTATTTCTATAGTCATAAAAAAGTATTATAATATATATATATATATATACACATGTACACATGTGTACAAGACTTACACTTAAAAGTTCCAAGTTGTAAATGTATATTATTATATGACTGCGGTAGGCTTTTGTACACATGTATCATTTTGTATTCCTTTTCTAGTACTAAGCACTAGCCAAAAAAATACGAGACAAGTTTAAATCATGTACATTTAAACATTTTTCCTTTTCTCACACATTAAAATTTTCACCTTTTACTTCTACAAGAGTTACATTGAACTGAAAAAAATTATTCTCGAGAATGAATGGAAACAAGTGATCATTTGTACAACATATTCATGTCTTTCTCGGACTGTAAAACGAATTTTAAATTTATAAGAACGTCAAGTGTAATGTAGATAATATGATAATGAATTTACTGAATACTAAAAATACTCAATAAAAACATTATAATAATATAATTAATTGAATCTTAATTTAAAATCTGAAACTCTAAACTTATTCATACATATATCTTGATATTGTATAATGTAAGGTTATATTATATAGAGACTGCTCTACCGGGTGAATATGTAATTTAACCCTTACTTAGATATATACACATTTACAAGAGATGCAGAACAAGATGTAAAGACGAAATTGACAGTCGCAAGACAGAGATCAACTGAAAGAAAAAAAAAAGAGAGAGAGAGAGATAGAAAAGAGAGAAGATAATGTGAAATCTGGCACTTTCATGTCTATCTACACATGCTATGTTTTGTACGTTTCACTACATTCTTTCCATCTCAATCCTCACTACTTCAGTCTATAACTTCAGATATTGTATAGAACTAAGAGAGCATAATTTATTTTCTACAGAAACCACATATCTTGTACCTGGAACAAATATAATTTTATTGCGTATAAATCCAAAATTTCATACTCAAAACTTGAACTGAATCAAAGTTTTTCAAAATGTGAGTAAAAAATTTTTAAAATCCAAAAAAATTTCAGCAAAATCTTAGAACTGAAATTATCTGAGACCTACAATTTGAAGTGTCAGAGAGTCGGTTTATTTTATAACCTCCATGAGGCTAAATATTTTCTGAGATTCTCGACTGTACTTGTTCATGTTTCTTTTTTCTTTTTCCGAGGACATAAGTTACTTTTACATCTACTTGAGTAGCAGTAGCCCATAACATGGATAAGTAAGATGCAAATTCGCAAAGACTAAACGACTACGACTCACTGACGACCGTCTTTCTCAAAGTCCGTAACCGCTGCCAAAAATCTCAATCTCTCTCTCTCTTCAAAGGAGTCGAAGAAACACAGAGGAAAATAGATAACACTCTTGGCACATCATATAGCTAGTCGCTCATCTCTTAACCGACAAAAAAAAACTTGCTACAAAATATACACGCAATTGCCTCTGTGCAAGTACAAGTATGTTCATAATATGTATACAGCTTCGTATTTCAAATGATCCAAATTTACAGCAATATAACAATAATAATAGCACAAAAAAATATGGACCATATGTGATAAACTTTCAAATACACATAATTATTGCTCTTTAAATAAATATGTGAGACAAAGGAATACAAGATTTGCAAATTACACAAGACGGAATGTATATTATTACTACATTATATACCTAAAGACTAAATATACAGAGGTAACAAATTCCTACATACAAGTTATTCACGACCAAAATATACAATACAAGTATACAGTATACGGATATGTTGATATGATATATGCAAAGTTTTTTTTACACATGATAAATACTAAATATATTATACAGAAAGTACATCAAACATGTACATATTACACCAGTACGTAGTTTAAGAAAAACATACAAAATTCTTGTATTTATTTCCAACAGTGTAAATTATATACAATATATGTACATATGAACTAAGAACATACTTTATACCCATCGAGGACAGATATAGGTATTATAGTATGCACAATGTATATTGAATATAGCAGATACATATACGAATCATGAGAAGATAAGTGAAATATGAAAATAATATGTATGGTATGATTAGACTTCAAACAAATAGATGGGCATGATTCGGTGCATCTCTCACACTCACTCACCCGCTCCTCTAACTCTTTCACTCAAATCAACACACTAGTCAAGAGTTTCATTTTCTGAGAGATTATTTAGAGACAACAAATACACAGATAGTCAGTATAAATATTCCAAAATCATGCTTTGACTCGTTCAGTTAAAATATGTCATGCCAAAAGACGTGATAGTAAACCTCATGTTTCTTCTTCTTTGTGTCCTTTCTATTTCTTACTTAAGGTTACTATTTATTTTTTTCATATATATATAAGTATATGTAACAACATTACAAAGATAATCTCGATCCCATTTCTAAATTTGTCGTGAAGTGTAAGTGCATCCATTTTTCACCTATCCACCAACTCTACTCGTGTATATGTACTTATCATCTATTTATTCCTGTAAGGATTCCCGACTTTGAATACTCTTTTACCATCTTCCGTACATACACAACACTCTCTCGAATTCGTTGAAACATTGCTCTTATTGCTCCGTTCCCTGTTTCTCCCCCTCTCGCATTCAATCTATATATCTAACTATTTCTCGTTTTCGATTGGAAGAACTTACAGAAAGCGAGAGAGAGAGAGAGAGAATACTTCTTCTATTCCTCTTTCCCTTCCACTCGACTTGACTGTTCCACTACTGCTACTGTGCTATGTGTTCAATCTAGACCATGCGTATAGAATTCAGAACAAAACTCCAACGATGCTCAAATACCGACAACGAGTACAACGACAAGACGTCAATATTACACACAGAGAGATACAAAACCCGACCCCGGAGTATCACTTAATATATTTTACCAAATGTACACACGAACACAGTTTTATAAACTGTAAAGCAAGACGAAAGAGAGGAAGACGATTCCATTGTAAACATGTACTATTTACCAGGACGTATGCACTCAATTTCTCCGCCTTCATTTTATGATGTTTTGTTTTTTAAGAAAAAAAACAAACTTGGAAACAAGCTTCTAACATAATAAATAAATACTACATTTTTTAGAGGAGACAAATTAATCCAAATCCCATTTGTCAAAATACTTTCATGTCAACTAGCATTATAATTACTTTGCATACTAAAGAATTTTAATCGTCTGTCTTCCCAGTACACTATCTGTTGTACGATAAATAGATGCCAAAATCCTGTACATTCTTAAAAAGGTACGTCATGTAACATTATCATGTACATCAAAATAATGTATAATAACAATAATAAATTATTATTTCACTATCACAGTATTTTTGCCAATCTATATACGTATAAATAATATGAACTTTTAAACTCAGAGCCCAAAAAATAAATAAATATTAGAACTATGAGTAATTGGGTAAAAGAAAAAGAGTGAAGAATCATAAAAATCAAAATCAATTAACCATCATAAAACAATAATAATAATTATTATTATTTAGTTGAATAGAAGTTGAGTAGAAAGGAGATAAATTTTATGAATGTGTAAAATAAAAACACATCTACAACTGCAACCTATCAATTTCAAGGAAAAACTCTTTTTTTACTCTGTCTGTAGGCGTAGAAGAGTGCATGTGTGGAGGAAAAAAGAGTTGGAGTTCTCGTAAATGTGAGAATAATTATTATAATACAAAACTTCATTTGAAGTAAACAGACTAACAAGTATACATGCCTACAAGATACAACACATAAAATTGGGTTGCCTGAAACAGAAATAAAATGGAATCGTTTTTTGTTACAGTAAACATTAAAGATACACAAATTATTTAAAGTCTTTATTTTTATACACATACGTAGTACGTACGTGTATATTGTTGTAAATTTTACAACTACGTATAAATATACAATCATATGTATCTGTATATGTTATGTGTGTATTCACAAGACTTTTTGAGGTTGACGTTATGTAGGATCTATAATATTTATACAGTTTATCGCTCACTTGAAAAATAACTAACGCTAGTAAAAACAGAAGCTCAATTTAAATTCTACATTCAATGAATCACAAATCACACGCAACACATAATTTTTTCCTTTATTTATTACAGAAATTCAAGATGAACGATGTGAAGAAATAAGAAATTGCAAATTTTACAATGTATATATACTACATATTCTCAGTACTAGTACTAACTCTTCTATTTGCCGTGCTTCCTTTCATTCAAGTGATAAAGTATAGAAAAAGTAACAGAAGGCATTCAGCATCTCCCGCTTACTTGCATCTTTGATATTTATGAAAATCCTTAAGTCAACAGTCATCCCCGCTATATCTTTTACAAGATTCTTTCCTTCTTTCTCTTATATATTCTATATTCTATACTTGAAATCGTTTTCTTCTCATCTTCTCGCTCTCTCTCTCTCTCTCTCTCTCTCTCTCTTTCTCTCCCTCATTTCACTGTCGTGAAAACAAATCATAGACAATATTTCTTCATGTAAGTAAAATATCTAGATTGCCAAAAAACACACCTATAAACACACACACACTCAGTAACCACATTTTTTATGTTACACTACAAGTTGTGAACTCTTTATCCCTCTCTCACTTTTACATTCTACTATACACTCAAAGAAATTATGATGTAAGTACTTTGTTTGTTAATCTCTACAAACAACAACTGCAAACGAGCAAACTTCTACAAGAAAAAAATATATACTGACAAAGATAAATACTTACATAAATTCTCAGCCTAACAATAACACTACATAAACAAAATAGACACAAATTTGTTTATACACATGTTGTAAGATATTCGTTTTGTCATTTGATAAATTTAAAAGTCACTAGTGGTCTTATTTCAGTTTGTAAATTTAAAATTGATGAAATTTAAACGACTATAATATCAAAATTGTTATGAACAAACACAATGATTCATAATCATGTTCATAATAAGTCATCTATTATGTATAATCCTCCCTTGCCTATCCTAGACATAGTACATAGTACAGTATACTATTCTATTTGTGATAACCACATGTAATGGAATAATATGCACACTTTCAATTGGCAATAGAAGAATAAAAGATAGATGGAACTTCCCCACTTTTATCGATTTATCTATCAGTTTAAAATTGTAATGATAAGGTTCGGCTCCTCCATTTGGCAGTTTTACCACTCTATAACCACTAAACAACGAAGTGCTTGTGTACCATATCACTTAATAAAATATGAAGATATAAAACGAGGGGAGAGAAAAAAAATAAAGAAGAAAATTCATCCTTTTTCTTAAACCCAATTAAAATAGATTAAAAAACATCTATCCATACAGTACCTACGCAAAACCAGTACATTTTTTCTATTACTACTATAGTTCCATAATATGTTATAGGTTATAGGTAATGATGATATTCATTTTACAGATCTCAACTGAGGAGGGCTTTATTACATTGCATTCAAACAACAATGAGCTACGTATACAAACTATACAGGGTATACTCCCCAGAAAAACTGGAAACTTTTTCTTCTTCGTTTGTAAAAGAAAAAAAAACAAATGTGAATTTCTCCTAGTTTACAAAACACCCTGTACATGGTGACACTACATACCGAGATATACATGACAAGGACATTATACTGTAGTTTGTACACATTAAATATCAATATAATACATCTATATGTAGGGAAGCTGAGTGAACATGGAAAATTCTTTGCCCTGAAGCTTATTCGTTCCATGAACAACGTTGGTTGCCGCCAGTGCAAGCAGTGTTTCATTCCAAGAACTTCTTGTTGAAAATCAGTGACCTTTTGGTTATTCCACCGATTCAGATTATCAGACAACTGACAACACCTAATACCCTCACCGTCCTGCTGCTCTCACTCTTGTCGACACCTTGCCATTTATTATTATCAATGTGGGTATATAACTACCAAAACCTCACACGTTCGTATGTATACCTACACACAGAGATACACAACTTTCCTACCCTTCCGATTCCCCCTCAAAATCATATATATACTTACATAATATGATGCTACAGACTGTAGGCATACCAACTATGTATGTACCTATAGACAGAGCTGTAGTACAAAATACAGGATCCATGTTTATATTATACATACAAACAAGAGGGTGAGGTTCTATGTTAAAAATTGTATAAACAAGGAAGAAGATATGCATATATACATATACACACATGCATACATTCATACAACAGAGTTCCCTCTGCGATCTTCAAGATACTATCACTTTCAGTCTTTCGTTTTTTTTTCTCTTGTACCCTCAGACTCTCTCTTCTTTCGGAATCCGAAAAAGAAACGTATGTATTCATACTTGAAGAAACAGCTGCTCCACCTAAAAGTCTTGCTATATTGACATTAACGCCACTCTAAATTACCACAATAGTTACTAGGAACATCCCATATTTACGAGAAAATAAACTGCAACTATACGTACTTACACACATGAACAACACTGATGCGTCTACCCGCTACTACGCTACTACAGATATTCCTTGAGAAGAAAAGAAGAAAGAACATACAGAGTGAACTTGTACTTGTACTTAAATAATTTTACATTTTGAATTCTACATCTCAACTTCATCTTTCCCGTTTTTTCTCTCCAACTATCGTATACGGATGTATGGGTACAGGAGTGTATGTATGTACTTTTAGTATATTATACAATATCCATAATCCATAGATACGAATTCTGTTTCTTGCCCTTCTTTCCTTTTTCACTTTACATACAAAATATATATTTAAGAAACATGCATTTAATCTGTATTTCTAGATACATTGTACACACTGCAAGGCGGTACATACTTTTATGCTCCATAGTTTGTTTGTATCTTACTCTTTCTTTCTTTCTTTCTTTCTTTCTTTCTGTCAATTCTATCCTCACCTACTAGTTACAAGTACATGTGCATATGTATATTATGTACTTGGCTATGTTTGTCTACATCATACTTTTCGTTTTCTTTACTGTAAACAGACATTCCTTAATAGGACAAGACAGTTTTCTTCATGCAATGTTTCTCTCTGCATGTGATCCCTGTAAGTTGTTAGTACATACCTAATATTCAAGAGATTCAGTCTCGTTTCTAATTTTTTCCTAAGTAGAAGCAACTCATACATACAACCAGAGATGTAGTTAGTGTACTCAACATGGATACATATAGAACGTAGAACGTAGAGTAAAGGGGGAAATCATTATAAAATATTCATTGAATATATATCCCTGTGTGTGTGTGTAGATGAAGTGAATATTCTAATATATGTACATACAAATTACACACTACATAGTGTATAATACACAGACCACATGTATAGATGTATGTATATACAAAACCAATGAGCTACTAACAAGATGTACAAATATGACGTTCGCTTCATAATGTACATGTATACAGAATGCACATATACAATATACAATATAATATACCATATAAATAGTTGTATTAGTACTTGTTTATATAGAGAGGAATATTCCTTTTAACATCTAACTTACACTATAACTCATTTATTTCTTTACCAAGTAGCTAATTACTACACTAAGGATTTTCTAACAAACTACTTTACTAGTCTATACACAATTCACTATCATTCTGCTGTTCTAACAAGTCATCTTAACGATGTCACAAGGTTTTGTATACACCAGAAGTCAGGCGTACAACTTACAAGTACAAGTACAAACACACATAGACACACACCCCAGCTGCAATATATAGTAGTCAAAGCAGCCAAAGTGTGAATGTTGACATGGGAATTAATGAGGATTCTGAATGATGACAAGAATGGCAACCTGCCACTCACTCGTTTATCATCCCAAAAACCACAGTATATATTATGATGATAATGATGAATTAATGTTAATAACAATAATGACTTTAAATGAATTATTATGATGTGTAACAGCTACTGACTACTCAACAGCATGTTGTTTTCCTGTTTTACCTATCCAACAATCAATAGTAATTACTCTTGATTGAATTAAGTACTCAAAATGATAATAATTGTACTTGTTATTATAATAATGACAAATAATTATTTATCCACTTTTCAATTCAGTAAAACGAAACTAGTTTTCTCAAATAATGCTTACAATGAGTACTATATATTAAATATAATATACACACTTAGCTATGTTAACATTAATACCAATATTTATATGATATGAACATATTCATTTCCCTTTCATCTATAGTCAGTAAATAAACGATGTAATGATGTATATATTTTCAACTCATCCATAATAAACCGTTAAATGAATAAAAAATGAATTAATCAAAAAAAGGCAAATAAGTCGTACACATGTGACATGTGTACATAATATATATATACACATATGTGTATATCATATTATGGCTAGAAAAAGTATTTGTTCATGATCTTGATATAATATGTAGACTAATAAATTGTAATACTTTATAGTTTTAGAAATGTAATTTATATTTACCTTGTTCTTGCTTTTATCGCTAGAACTCGAAGTATTGCTGGCTGCCCCAGGAGACTTTCTCCCCGAAATTTTCATCTGTAAAAAAATAAAATATGGTATTCACATTAATATCACTGTAGACAATGTTATAATAATAATAATTATTATGTTTCAGATTCAGTACAGTTTTATAATACTATTTTCTTTTGATTTGAAATATATTATATATGTATATTTTAAAATACCTCTGGTTCTGGTGTACTTGTACCACTTCCTCTCTTTGGTCGATTTCTTGCGTTCTGTGTATAAAGAAACAAAAATATTTCAAAGCATTATTTTAATGTACTTTTTGTTATAGTTTGAATAAAAATGCTTAAAACTTGAGCAAATATATATGTACAATTATTATCAATTACAAGCAATAATTTTTGAACTAAGCCTAGAATTAAATCTTTGTAAATCATGTACTACATAATAAATAATAATATAATTTATAGCTTTATACATAACTAAAGCTTTGTACAAAAGTTTTACGTAAGATTTGTTATAATATAACCTCTGTGAGATAATGATTTTTTGATAGCTATGCATTAAAATATATATAAGTAAAATGTAGATTATACTACATAATTAGATTTTCAATGTTCATAATACTTGCACTACTTTAATACCTAAACTTAAATCAGTTTTCCAAAATAAATGTATAATTATTATGTATCATGCAGATACGTTGATAGAGCATAATAATTAGGGTATAATTTAAATAATACAGTACAATCATAAATCCATTGATAGTTCATAACATCAAAAGAATAATAAAATAAAATATAAATCATCAACAATATAATATATATAATAGCGAGTAAAAGAAATATTTACTACTGTATAATCACAGAGGCAAAAACTTACAAGCATAACCAAAATAATCAAGAGCAACGTCTAGTAGCAATTGAATATGTATATGTAAAAAAAATTGAATTGTTATTTACATTGGGTGGTGAATTTACCGTCAATTCTTTGGTTCGTGTTCGGGTACGAATTCGGCCTTCATCATCATGAACAACAGGTCGGAAGAGATAAGGAGGATCTTTGTTTGTACCACTTTCGAGTGTGGGAAGGTCTCCGTATTTCTTTGATTAAAAAGAACGAGGAAGCCATGGATTAATTACGATATCATTTACATGACACAATAATAATAATAACATGTAACATAAAGATTTGTACTATAGCTAATTCTTTTATTGAAAGTATTTGTCATTGTTTTATTAATACTTTGAAATGAAGTCTACAGTCTGTGCACAACAGGGCTTTCTCCTTCCCTGCATGGTGCCAGTCCTTGGAGTCTAAACACATTAAGAAGAAAAAAAACGAAACAAAAACATTTGAGTAAGTAAGAACCAAGTAATCATATTATATAGATATAAAATCCTTTCAAACATCATGCCATCTCTTCATTCAGAGAGATACTCTGTATGTTACACATATCAGTAATGTTTTGCTGACCCGTAATATTAACTGTTATTATTCTTGTAAACTCACACTGTGTGCACTTCATAAATTATCAACATAAGTATTATAGTAACAATAGTATAATATATAATATATTCAATAGTGTGTTTGACTTTACTTGTTGCAAAACAGTGTCTGCAATGGTAGCCACTGAGATCAGAATCTTCTTCAGAATTATCTTCTTCCGAAGCACTACTGAGATCTCCTGTAAGAATGAATTCAAGAAGTAAGATTAATTAAAGACATTGTCATTCAAATCAAAACATAATATGAATTATAGATACATTCTACAAATCAATAAGAAAATTGAAGGCCAAAAATATAAACAAAGAATATTTGCATAAAAACTATATTTCTTTTTACCGGGCTCTTCCTTATTATTATTACGGGAGTTACGAGGGGCTCGAATTCGTCGTAAAACACTATAGAATAAAAAACAATACCAAAATCATACATCATTTAGTAGTTCAGTTTCATGTAATACAATAAAAATTTTGTTATAAAATCAAAAATTGCACTTTGATACATATTATATAAATAACTAATAGTTATTGTCACATCTAAGATAGAAATACCTTTGTCTACGATGTCTTCGATGAGTTCTACTTGGGACTGCACCTGGCGTTTTCTTCCACAGGTAATAGAATTCAACTAACTCTCCCGTCTCTTTATGGGGTAAAAGTTCCTTACGTATGCGAAAAAAGTTCTTTCCGTACTGTCGGAGTCCTTTTACAAATCGTTTCTACATAAAAACCAATGATTCATAAATTGTGAGTAAATAAAAGATACAGGAAGGAAAAGTACTCGATCTATATATGTCTCATTTGCTTGCTTTCTTAAAACATACATTACTTTTTTGAAAGTACAGCCCACATGTATATAAATACATACAAATACATAAGTAGATATAAAATATTCCACATACATAATATACATTCAACTATTGTAAAGTATAACACTTTTTTAACAAATGTGTGGTTATAGATATATTATACGTATAACATTATACATTCAAGAGCTTCTTTAATGTATTTAAATTAATTCTTATTTTTCCTTTAACTACAAAATTTTAATACATAATATAATGCATATATACTACTACAAGTGGCTTTTGTACTTGCAAAAAGTAAAGATGGAATATTTAAATTAAACTAAATATTTTTCACGGGTAATCTATACTTACAGTTTCGTCTTCGGACCACTTTTTATCTATGCCTTTTGGGACAGGACACTTAACTAAAGCCTGCAGTGCACGGCCAGGATCATAAGCGGAATCGTGAAGCTGTAAATAAGAAAAAAATAATCAAATATTCAATATTTAACAATATAGAATAATAATGTACTACTTTCATTTTGATGTTTTACACAATAATAATTACTATTAGTATTTATTATTATTATTATTATTCATCAGTAAATAAAATAAAACTTACTACAGAGAGTGCGTTAATAGTAGTATCGTCGCGTGAAGCTGCTAAAACAAAATACAAATTATTACCATACGAATTCACATATCTGTGTACATAGAATACATATAAAGTATTAAAAAGAATTAGAGATGAAAATAGTACACTACAAAAAAAAGTACATTACCAGCTAAACAACCGTCATCAGGGGAACCACCATCACACATACCTATAAAAAATAAAAGGAAGGTTTGCTTATTTAATTTTTGTTTCTCGTAAAATTGATATTATTTGCAATTTAAAAGTTATACAATATAATGTCTTTTCATACATTTACTAAATTTAGTTTGTTTTTTTTGTATCATACCAGCAAATGCGGCCATAGACCGAGCAGCTCGCAAGTACATAACCAAGTCGGCATCCACGGTGACTCCAGGTTTCCAACATATTTCCTGTAATGAAAAGAAATAAAATAACAAGATTTAATTCAATGAACAATAAAGCTATTATTAGTATTAATATTTTATGTATATGGAGCTCAAACATGTTATTCTATTTTATACAAATACTCACTTCGAGATCTTCACAACGTACTGGGCAACCAATTTGAAGTTCCGGAAGTCTTGCCTGATGAGACGGGCCAACCCGTATTTCACCCTGTGTGGAAGCCAGCCTGCGAGTCTCCGGGTTGTACCCTACAACATGAAGTACACATTTACATTATATATTTTTACATTTCGCAATCCCAATAAATCACATTAGAATTTTAGTTATTTAATAATCATATATAAATAGGATTGAAAATTACCCAATACGTAGAAGAAACTGTCCGGACAGGGTTTGAATGTCCGAATGAGTGTGTTTAGTTCAGCAAAATGTTCCACACGACAAAGGCCCCTGTGTTTTAGAAAAAAAAATACAAACTCATGAACAAATTTAGATAATGAATTATTACTTTCTGACTGATAGGGATTTAGTATTATTCTATCTTCTATCGGTATTTCTTCAAATTAATTAGCTCATTCTCAACTAAAGATCAAAACAGTAAAGTGTAAAACTGTGTGCAAAATGAATGGAATGAATCAAATTATATCTAAACATGTATACATATATTTTATATACATAGTTGAAGCCTAATAAGAAAAAGTCTATACTATAGACTTACATAGTATGTATAAAATATGTACGTCTTTAATGTTATGTCTGTCCATGTAAAGGTACATGTATTTAACTATCCTTTAGACATAAGAAGATAATATGTAATATCTCTCTAGTCTTAAATTCCACATTCAATCTCTGTACCTATCAACTTGCAGAATCTCAGTGCATAATGTATACTCATGGTTGAAAGAACAAAAGAGAATGTCGAGGAGGGGAAAAGACCCTAATTATTTCTAAAAAAGACAATCAAAGAACCATAAAGAAAGATTAATTCCATGAGATCCTTTCTTTCTCCCTCGTTTCTTATTCCCTGTGTGAGTTCTGCTTCTCTTTTGCATTATGTGTCTATGTGTGTGTGCATATGTTTCCTCGGGATGATGACTCTCTCCGTATACTTTTATTTGTGTAAAGATCATCAGCTAGAGTATTCAGCTCAAGCGACAAGATACGGGTCTCGTATCTACACACACATAAAACTTTCAACATATCATTACTTAAAGAATACTACACAACTAATTTACTCATGATACGTATTATTTTCTCTTTCTTTCTTTCTTTCTAACTTGCATTCAAATCCATGCTAAAATATCAAGTGGATTTTCATTTACATATTATAAATACTATACTGTCTCTATAATTTTATAACGATATCATTCTAACTTGGATATATATATATATATAGAAAATATTGGCTAAACTAGTACATGATGCATCCCAATACCTATATAAATATATAACAAAGGTAAAAATAAAATAAAAAATAGGACAAAGAACATAAAAAATATCACATACCTTAAAACCGACACAGGATAACAATCGGTGGCATCGGCTATAATTTTAAATACATATTATGAAACTTATTAAAAATTTGGAATTAACAATAAAAAAAAAAGATTTCCTCTGATGAACAATTTCTTTAAAATATTCTTTCTATTTTTACAAAAAACTTACAGATGAATAGTTCCCGTCCACTCACTTCCGGTAAAAATGTGGACAGATTATTGAGGTTGTCGGTTTTATTACAACCTAGAATTGGAAAAAAAAAAATCATATCATTATCATGGAGCTCAATCTCAATCTTTAAAGTTAGTGTTCCATATTATGATGGACTATATATAGTTAAACGTGACAAATAGGAAACAATATTATGAATGCGCATGACATTTAATATTGCATAAAATAGTAATAAAAATAAGCATAAAAACAAACAACTACATAATAATAACCCGTGCATTCAAAATATTTAGCATTGAAAAATGTAGCATAACCAAATAAAGAGCTTTGTCAGTAGAATAATCAAAGTAGTAAGCAATTTTAATAATAATAATAATAATAGTAATAATGATGATTAATTGCATACATATTTATTATTATTTATGTTTTTGTCTATCTATCTATCTACATATGCAACACAGGATACAACAAAACTCACAAACAAAATATGATACACTTCAAATTATCTGAATTTTACAAACAGTGAGAATATGTAAAAGAGAATTATAGACGGACACAATATTATGTAAATGCAAATTGTACATGTCTGTATTATGTATCTGTTGTATATACACACACATATGTGAACCAAGTTTATATATACTACTATTTTTTGGATACATAATATAGTTTTAGTCATGGTAATTTTATGTAATAATGTAAAACATAGAACGACCATGTTTTGAGTAAGAAATATACGATACTTTACAAGCCTTTCCCATCTAATATACATTCATGTAGTACATACACCCATGAATACTTAACACAAACAAACACAAGCAAGGAGCAATTGATAAAACATCTTTACATAGATATATATATACGCATTTGGTTCGCGTGTGTTTGTTGTTGTATTACATGTAGGTATAATAACTTGTCCTACCAGCAACACTCACACCACTAATACCTACATTTTGTAAGTAATACTCTCATTCACTGTAACTAATATACACACTACACACTAAGAATGGAGGATAATGGATGAAAGACAGTGGAAAACTGTGAAAGCTTTTACTTATTCATTTATTTATTCACGCTCCTTTGCTGGTATGTAGATGTAGTAGTGCTTTGTACATACGCCGAACCACATACATCTTACATGTAGAGGAAAATAACAAAGAACAAACTACAGCTTATGTTCGTTACGTTCATCACTTTGTATGGTTCACATATATCACATTTAAAACACGTAGGGGCACCAATATTTCTCTCACATTCTATCTCACCACCTTCTCTCTTTGCTTCTTGTGTGCATATCTCAAGCCACTTATCAACGCGCATCAATTACAATTTAATTTAGCCTTTATCAACTCAACTCTCGACCAGAGACTTCTTCTTCATTTTCGTTCAACTAACTTACTCACTTATTTGTTCTCTCACCCTCCCTCAACTTGTTTGCAGTTTTGCAATTTACTGTTTGCTCTTGATAACATACACACATACATGCACATTGTACATGCATGTATATGTATACGATGGCCACAACTGAGTTTTGTATGAGTGTTTAAAACTTTTTGTTTTGTATAAATAATTTCCTCCCATGTTCATTTCCACCAGTTTGGACAAAAAACCCATCTATTGATCGTTCTGATTTTGACTCATTGTGTGTAAATGAGAGTGTATTTGAAAGATGAAAAACTTTTCTAACCTACAAACAAACAAAATTGGTTTTGCACGATCTACTATTTCATTTTTCATCACAAGTCGACAAAACAGCCAACAATATATACTTGGACATACTCTGTATGATTATATGATGCTCCTACTTTTCCGATTTGTATTCACTCAGTTTATTCATGCTGATTGTTAACCCACATCAAAATACTTAAATCATGTACATTTTATTAAACATTCGAATTAAAAAAAAATTCTCTATAGACTGTAGAGCCATTACTATGTACATATATGAAAGGTTTAGTTAGTTAATTACAAATTATAAATGTGTACACATGATTCATGAAAAGGTATCATCAAAAATATACACAAAGCATACTAATGAAATACCAAACTAACAATGTCTTTGGATTAACTAACGCCAGTAAATAAGTAAGCAAACCAACAAGTATAAGCACAAGTAAGAGTATTAGTAGATTATTTTATATAACAAATTCATCATATTAACTAAATAAAAACTCTTAATAACCTATCTTGACTTTTGAATCTATTAAGGTTCAAAACAATAAAGCAAAGATTATTATATAAAAAGCACAAAAACTCTAAAACTCACCGTTGGATTCGATGGAAGTCCTATCCTGGATGAGAAGTTGATAGACGGTCTCTGGAACTTCACAAGGCCTATAGAACCATTTTATGTGGACCATCAAAGTATCTCGTTTGCTCTGTAACACAAAAAAGAATAAAAAAAATTAAAAAATTAGAATAAACGGTACACAATGATGCACTTACATTTTATATTATAATAGATAATAGATACGTACATATTCCATACTTCATACACTACATACATGACACATGTATGAAATACCAGTCAATTTGTCAGTCATGTACAAGTATTTATTTAGTTGTCTTGTTTGTCTTTGAAATACAACATTTATAGAAGCCATGTTCACTCAAATCTCAGTATATTTCTTAATGTCTAATGTCTACTAGCGAGTGAGAGAGATAAGCTTATCAAATGGCGTGAACATGACCATCGTCACTACACTCATCCCCATCATCATCACCAGCAGCACATATATAGTCATTTACTTTTTATCTTCATGAAATACTGAATAAAATACATGAATATATAGCTAAAGTTAGAACTCGTCTATAATGACCAAGGACATTCCAACACATCATAGTATTCAACAAACTTGCTCAAATGTATATATCTATATAAACAAAAGTATGTACTATGTACAGTAAACTTCCCAGACTGCATAGTGCATAGTCCATACCACAATCTCTAGGAACAAATGAAACAAGACATAATGTATAACATATGATAGAAAATTAACTGCAATACTTTTCCTCTAAAATTCTTCTTTTACCTTGTTGGCGTGCACCTGCCTCAAGAATTTTATGATTATGGTATTACAAACCAATTATCTACTTACATATATCTATACATTTACAAAGATCATTTGATCACAATTCAATAAAAATTTGACCATGTTCTTAAAATTGAATAAATACTAAAATCTCAAGTCAGTATAATATATGCTATAAATTTAACCTCTAGTTTAAAAAGTTCACAGTGGTTTGGAGTGGAAAAGACATAATATAAAATAAAATTCTTTACAAAGCAAAGTACATGTATTTAGTGGCGGGAAGATTACACAATAATTGTTTATTCCACATTTTCTAAAGAAACATTCTAAATTCTAAACCACACAATTTGAAATACATGCATACATTACACCTATATATTCGCATCTTTTCTACAAGTTTCATTCTTTTCCTATACATTGACTTCTCGGTCTCTTGAATCTCCTCGCATAGAATTTGACACGCATTATAAATGTATTTAACATTTACGCTACTACTACTACTACTAATACTAATACATTGTGCGACAAATAATGTGTTGACAATGATAATGCTGTCCTTTGTGTCTTCTTCTATGTATATCGTTGTGTGTGGACAGATTGTGGATTGTGTGTGTGACCATTAGACGCATACACAATAGTAGAGTGAATCAACAGAAGAGAAGAACAGCGTGAATATCTGTATACATACGTGCGAGTTATTGCTCTTCATTCGCATCAAAACATCGGCATCAGCACCCACCACAACAAGTTTGACACAACATTCTGTGTAATACACACACACACACACACGTACAAATCCGACATCCAATGTGTATTCATACATACATACATACATACACGCAGCGGCAATACCAAGCAGGCAGCCGAATTGAATAGTCAATAGAGTATCATCGCATCACAAACTCACTATAGGATTCCCCCCAGCACTAGCAACAGCATTAGAAGCGCTAAGACAAACACTAATAGTATAATTATATCTTTCTTTTCTTCCTCTCCATGTCTAACTATGTATTCAAGTACGTAGTGAGTGAGTGAATAGTGAATAGAATGACTCTTCTTGGTCTCTTCTTAACAACCACACGGTGTAATAAAAGCATAATCGATGCTATTCAATGATTCCAAGCGGTGACAAGAACATTTTGTCTTTCTCTTTCATACAAATCTAATACCTATTCACCATGTCTCGTATCTAATATATTGTACAATAATAATGGCAATAATAATACTACCCTAACAAAATCTCATAATCATGTACACTTACGTGACCGTATCAAGTAAAATATTTAATTCTAATGTTTAGCCTGTTAATATGTATAACAAAAGGACGAAAATTTAAAAAAAATAAAATCAAACACGGAAATAATTCTTCACAATCACAAATAATCACATTTTAACTACTATTAAGTATTTTAATGTAGATGAAGTTCCACTAAAAGTTATTTAAATGCTTTAATTTGCTTTGAACTTTTTAAATACAAGAAACTAAAACTTTCTTATTAATATTACTTATTATTGTTAAAAGTAGTTGATGGTTACATAATTTTGAACACAATTATGTCTAAAACATTTATGAATGAAGATGTTTTCGTACTATTTTACATGTATAAACTAATAACAATTTTTTTGGGGGTTTTGGCCACTTGAAGGTGTATTGGGATTTTTTTTATAGAGTATACAAATTCTTATACTTGCTCATACCAATATATATATTAGATGTACACAAATACACAGAAAAATTATGTATATTCTGTATTACATATACTTTATCTTTAACAATACACAATAAAAATCACCGTCATTACATAAACTTGTACATAACTGCAAGTATAAATACACTTATTTCATTCAAACTTTTATGTAGACAAAATTTAAAAATGAATCGGAAGTCAAAAATCTATCTTTACATACAGGTAGATCTCGTCAAATTATATTTATACAAATGAACACACACATACACATACACACAAAACCTGTATAAAACTTGTCTTTCGGATTGACGAGCTCTGAAGAATTACAAGTAGTAGAAGGGAAAAAAAAATACAAGGTCCAAAATTAAAAATACTTACTTAGGACCGGGATATCCATTTTGACTTGCATGGTCACTACAACAATCACTCTTAAAATTCGGGGACAAATCACTGATATGTAAAGAAAAATTTACAAATTTTCGACACTAAGAAATATACAAAATTCTTCTCTGGTCACTGCTGCAGCCATTTTGCTCTTTTCCCCTGTTGCCGAATTTCCCCCTTTTCACCTCTAATGCTATTCATTGTACGCTTCTACGCTACTACTACTATTACTACTACAACTACAACCATAATACTACTACTACCACTATTCCATGCTATTTACTCCATATAGTATATAGTCCCCTACGCTTCCACTCTCTCTCTCTTTATCGCTCTCTGCTCAACTCACTTTATACACACACAATATCAAAGGATAATATTCTCAACTTATATACACATTCACTCTATATCCTCCTGTATATCTACTTGAAATACATATGTGGGAAGCTCCATGAGTTTAAGAGCGTCAAAATATCTCATAACACCTCTAAAAATTACTAAGAACAAATTTCTTTCCATGATTCTAAGATGCCTATACATGGATATTTTGTTTTGTTTTTATATCAAACAAGTGTAAAGAGGGGTTCAAAATTTTCATTTACAATGTAAAATACTTATTTTTCTGCAATAATTGCCATTTTTTCTCAAAATGTAGTAAAAAAATATTACAAAAGTAACTAGAAATTCTGATATGTTTAGTACATGTTTTTGAGGGGGTGAAATTTGAGATATTTTTGTATATTAAAATTAAACATTCAGGCAAAGATCACTATAACGTTATGGTTATGGGGTTTTTT
>JABASP010001271.1:0-31791 GCA_019776565.1 Sminthurinus signatus | reverse complement strand
TACAGTAGATGAATCTAAACGATAAAATATCAATATCAATGTCGATAAATATAAAGAGTAATGACTACAATCTACAACCTACAGATACTCAGTGCTCAGAAATTACTGTCCATTTCCAGTAGTAAAATCTCAGACAAAGTGTCAATTGCAAAAGACAAAATGAAGGGAGACAATATACACATTTGCAATTATATTTCGTATTTCGTGTTTAGTATTCTACATTTGGATTTTTTAAACAATTTGTAGTTGTGAAAATGATGCTGTGTAGCTGAAACACAAAACACAAGACACAAAACGCAAGACATGAGACTGGGGTATTTAATAGATATAGTAAGTAGATTGTACAGGAATATGGATTTTTTCACTCTAAACTCTTTACTGTGTACAGTGTTCTGTGTACTACGTACCGTCACCCATTGCCATTGCATTTAACGACCACATAAAAATTGCAGTACCGAATCCAGCCAGATTTACATTTTATTTTATGATAATGTCCATGAATAGAAATGGATACACGATGAACAGTGCACAGTGTACAAAATACAGCCTTTGAGCAATAAATACGGCAATACATGAAATGATATGATGTGATACACATGTAGAATGTACTTGTCGATTGCCGATTGTCGGAGACGCATATTAAAATACAAAGAGTGTCAAGGAAAACGGGGGAAATTTGTATCTAGACTCTAGATTCTAGATACAAATTGGGAAATGTAAGAGACATAAATCCCTGCATCTCCTTCTCATTTGACCCTGAACAAATCTTACACTCATCTTTTACGAGTTTTTCATCCACTTTCTCCTCCGTTTCCATTTTCCATAGATACACTCATGTGTTCAGTGTTCACTGCTCAGTGTTTAATGCTCGTGTCATTTTCTGGCCGTATTCTGAATTCTGAAGCATTTAAGATCTCAACGTTGAGCGTTGAGCGTGGAACGGGTGAAAATATAAAATATATACATGTATTTATTTCCTCGGATGCATCAATTTTATACGAAGTATATGTTTTTCCCTCGTAGATATAATAATATACATGATATGTACGTTGGTCGTTGGTCGGTGGTCGTAAAACATAAAATTTCCATGTGTTGCACACAAATTGACAAACTGCACTTTTCAATCCAATTTAATCCATGTACAAATTTACAAATGTATGCACATAATTTTTTACAATTTACGACTGTGACTATGACTGTTTGTAATTTGTAGTACGAGAATATGCAAATATTCGAACATTCCGTATCCATCCCCTTTTAAGATAATTTACATATACGCAGCCTTTGAACTTGTGATAATAATATAAAATATAAACTATAAAAGATCCGAGGAATTTCAAGCCAGCAAAATGTATAAATAGAAAACGGTGGAGCAAGAAACCAGCATTATTTTCTATTTTGCACATTTATTTTGATTACGTAATCAAGTTGAAATTAAGTAAATTACTTACTTAGTATTTTGCTAGTGCTTGGAAATTACACAAAGTTTTATACAGTAAAAAAATACTTGTGGAAATACTTGCAGATATTTTGCATTCAGTATGCACAAGGTGAAACAGTTTCTTATATCTAGAATCTAGAATCTAAACCTTTTGTTTATTTCTTCTGCTAAAGACAAAAATTGTAAATTGTAAATAGGTTTAAAGGCTAAAGTTTTTAACCGAGGTTTTTTAATTTTTAACGACTCACGTCGAAACTTGAAATACTGCAACTATAAAAAAGTTACTAACTTATAAGATTTAAGATGTACAAAAGTAGGAGCCGTTATTTATCATTCATCATTCTGCATAACTTTTCAAGAAAATTTAAAATAGACAAAGAAAAAAAATGAAACTGACATGAATAATGAAACTGTGAAAACAGCTTTCTTATTTAATTTTCCACCTCAACTCCGGTGTTCAAGGTTCAAGTCAATTTTTGTCTAATTTCTGTTTAAAAGTTTCATGCAGGTACCAGGAGCAGAAACGGAGCTAAAAACAGAACCCGATGAATAAAATAATAAGAAACTAAAACCTTGAAACCGGGTTCATTATTGCAATTTGCAACTTGTAACAGAAGCTAAATGTGCAAAATACAAAATAAAACATACTGCTGTTTTTTTTTGGAACGGAAGGAATGTTTTATTTTACCATTTTTACCATACCTTTTACTTCTGTGGTATAAAATATAAAATATAGCCAATGACGAAAGACCAGTGACCAGTGACCAGAAGTTCGCAATGAATCTATCTCTACATTTGTAAAATGTAAAATGTAAAAGCTCCTTTTTCCTGATATTTCTGAATGTCCGTAGAAAATCCTCTGCAGTTTTTAATGAAGAGTCGTGGGAGTGCATATCATGTATCGTGTAGCGTAGTAAATCGTGGAAAAAATCATGTAAGAATATCTATCTGCACTTTGAGTTGTTAATGGATTGAACAACTGTGAGTTTCAGTTTTCACTGACTTTTGGATTCGTAATCTCTGCATCTTTCTCTTAACACACTTTGAGAAACGGGAAAATGGGGAAAAATGAGCAGAGCTCATTTTCATTTGATCCGATTTCATTTTTCCTACTTTTGCTACTACGTCTTTTCTTTGCTATGGTTAAGATTTTAGATTCTAGATCCTAGATGTTGAAAGGAAAAGGTGATAAATCATCACATTTTTCCATCTTGTAAAAGAAAGCCCATTAAATTTGACCAGATTTTACTGTGCACAGTAAAAGTCTACAGTCTCAAAATGTATTTCAAATTTCAAATTGTACTTGTTCTTCATATCAATTCCAACCATAATTTTACGAGAGGCTGGAGACTGGAAACTGGAAACTGGAGGCGGCATCAAAAGAGCAAAGCAGAAAAATTAGAGCACAGGAAAGAGAAAGAGAACCCTTTCAATTTTATATAGATATTAGATCTAAAATACAAACTTTTTTTATATAAACCTTTTCAGTGTTCAGTGTTCAGCAGGGAAAAAAAGTGAGACGAAGACTGCTCAAAAAGTTGAAATTCAGGTAATTTGCATCTTGAGATTTTTATTAGGTATAATATGTAATACATAATACATAACATATTATAATGAAAGAAAGGGAAAACCTCTACTAACTTTTCCAAAACATGAAATATGAGAATGAGATTTATTTTTTAAATAAGATCACATGTTTTGTACATCCACTATTTTCTATTTCGAAATTTAGATACATGATACATTGATACATGCAGAAAAAAACTTTCAATGACGCCAGAAATCTAAAGTCCTAATTTCATTCCTTTTTGATCCTCATTTTGGCATGATATTTCCCTGCATCAGCATCAGCACCTCTTGAGGCTGAATGCTTAAAAGTAAGCCGATTACTGATTACTGATTACCGAATAAGTTTACAAGTTCAGTACAGAAGTATTACATATTACATGTGATAGATCTTATGCAACTCTGAGCATTGGGACTTGAGGCTCTTACACTATTAAACTATACTCCAGCGGCTTAAAATTGTATTTTACTATAAACTATAAACTGGGTAGTATAAAATATAAAATTCTGCTGCTCCCAGTTTTACTAATGTTCCCTAATCTTTTTGAAATTTAGAGTATTATTTAGTCAGTGGCAGTGGAAATTATAGTAAAGTAAAAACAAATGTTAAAAAAGAAAAGAATACATTTATTTTGGTACATATTACTTGATACAGATACTAGATATTGATTCAGTTTCACGTTTCTGCTACAAAATCTACAATACAAAATACACTAATGTCACCCAAAAACCTCTTGTATTCTATTTCTGAGCTATTTACAATTTACAAACAGATGACAGTCAATGGTTGGTACAAAAATATATAAAAAAGAAGCAAAAGAGAAAAAAAAGAGCGTCTCCAGACTCCAGACTCTAGACTCTAGACTTGAATCTCTATAACATGTTTGAGACAGCGAGATTCTAGATTCTAGATTCCAGATTCTAAAAGAGAGATGAGTGAGTAAGTGAACCGCGAGTCTGTCATTGGCTTTCTTTTCCATCTGGAGTTTCCAGTCTCTAGTCTCAAGTCTGGAATCTGGAATCTGGAGAAGTAGAAAGTGGAAAAGTAAATGTACTTGAAACTGGAAACTGGAAACGCCAAAGTAAGTCGTTCATGTATTTTTACATCTGTGTACAATACACAATATTATATGTGTGCTGTGTAGTGTGTAATAGATAATGCGAATATTCCAGATTCCAGCCATGTGGAAAATGGTGTAATTGAGAGGAAAACTTACTTACTGATTCTTACTACATTTATACATGTAAATAGGCAACAGGCCGCACAAATCTAAATACATTTATATTATGCTTTATACACATGTGTGCACACTGCACACTGCAAAAGTACTGTACATTTATATTATACATGCAAAATATTTCCAGCTAATTCTTCGATTCTTCCACAAAAGTAACCCTATGGTACAAAATACAAAATACACAGAAATAGCTTTGGCTTTCTACTTTCTACTTTGTACTTTCTAGCCGTAATCCTCCTGCTCGTTCCAATCATCCAATCAACTCATAATTTTAATTGCTATCCGCATACTTCATGCTTGGGATTCTTCAAAATGGATTTTTTTTCACTAATCCGAATTATATCCGGGTAAAATTACAAATCACACAATACACAATGCACAAAGTACAATGAAAGGTTTCCTGTTTCCTCAGATAATCCTGAATCTTGTATAGATGTGTGAATCAGTAAAAGTTTTTCTTTTACGTCACATTTTCAAAGTACAAAAGCTTCTTTTTATTTACTTTTCTTTTCAAAAACTTGGGACTTTTGGAGGAAAAATCGTGATTCAATATTTAATATTCTATTCAAAACATTGAATAAGAAGACTGTAAAGGTCAGTTACATTTCATAATCATAGAAAAGTACCAAAACCAAAGCCAAATTTTCTGGACTTTGATGGAGTTTGGAGTCTGGACAAAAGGTACTTTTCTTCGTATTCCAATTTCAATTCAAAGACGTACAGGTGCTGAAAAAATTATGCCTGTGGTTCCAAGTAAAAAGTATAGAATATAAAATACAAAGAATCGGCCAACTTTCATTGGTTTCATTAATCAAGTGGACAAAGGAAATAAAAGAGAAAAACGAAAGGGATTCTAGATTCTAAAAAGAGCGTCATAAAATCCACGTTCCGTGTGCAACAAGATGGATAAAGAATAATGAAATACAGATGCATACAGATGTAAGATGTAAGCGTATTATGTATTATGAAGTGTAATTTGTAATTGTTTGGCTCTTTTGGTTTGGGTGAAATCAGACTCCTGACTAAGAAGAATGAATACTGAAGATTGAACCGAGTTCAGCTGAACTGAGCTGAGGTGATGGTTTAGACGTTAGGCGTAAGGAAAGTATTCAAAGGATTCAAAGGATTATGAGTGATCGAATTACTATAATACCCACATAAAGATACATGAGAGGTGTGCAAAGTACAAAGAAAGAAAGCTTGCTTTATTTCCCATTTTAAGCTGTAGCAAAAGCGGATTCAAAATCAGTTAAAAGGATATTTAGAATAAAAGAAAGAAAGAAAAAAGAAAGAAAGAAAACTTACTGATTCTGTTGGAGAAAGTGCCCCAGTGTGGGATGGTGACGGCGATGGTGCCGATCACAAAACAAACGAGTCCCAAGATGACCACAGCAATGGACAAGGCAATTTTTTGACCATCCATTTCGACATTCTTGTTGGACATATAGGGATTTCTACAGAGTCCAGTGAAGCTCCGTCACTGTACTCTCAACTCTCAAGTCACAAAATGTAAATACAAAATACACTATACAAAATACGAAACACAAAATACGAAGTACGAAATACGGATGAATTCACTCACTTATTTATTTATTTACTTTTGTTTTTATTCTCTGTAAATAAACACACCCACACACACACGTTTCCGGTAGCTGACACTATAGACACTAGATTCTAGAAACTAGACACTATACTGACTTGCAGCGTGTCTCTCGGTAGTCGAATCTATCCATTTATCGATTATCAACTATGAATAATTCAACTTTCTCCCAAATCACTTCACTGCACAATAATAAATATTATTTACTATTTAAATGATTGTAATAATAATAAATTCTAAGGACTTTTACTTTTACTTATTCTTTAAAATAATGATGATAAATGTTAATTTATTAATAGCTTAATTTCAACTTTAATATTTTTTGGCACGTTTACTATAGCTTTTTATTTATGGTAGACGAGCTCATCAGGATTTCCGAATTTCCGAATTTCCAATGCCATTGATTTAATACATTAATATATTATTATATATAATGATTTTTTTAAAGTATTTTCCACGTAAAACTATCTACGAAATTTCACTAGATACCAGATTTCTTTATTTAATCTACAACTAATTGTAAGCACCGTTGAGATTCTTCACAGGTAAAATGTAAAATGATGATGACGAACAGTAATAATAATAATAATACTCTTGTATTTAGTATTTTTAGTATATTTTTGTGGAAGATAAAAGAAAGAGTAGAGAAAATTACTATGTACTTTGTACTTGATGGATTTTAAAGTGTTTTTTCTCTTTTTGTAATTAAAAGAAAAATATTTATTTTTCTTTTATTAATATTATGTGTGTAGTTGACTGTAAGTTGTAGAATATAGACAAGAGACTACAGATGTTTTTTATCCTCAATTTTTTTGCACTTCTCTCACTCTTTCCTTTCTTTTGCTTTCAATTTCACTTGATTATTTACTTCCACCTGAGTTAGTGAGCCACCTGATGGAAAATCGATGAGCGCTCTAGTTTGCTATTTTGTTTCACTCTTACTGTGACTTTAGCTGTGACTATAATTCTATGTACACAATTCACAACATTTGGTTATCATGTGGAGTGACTCATATAATATAATATAATATGCATTTCAACTGGATCCATAATCTATGCTCCATACTGAATACTGTACACTTTATACACTAGTCACGAAGCATACGTTCAACTTGGATTTGAGTTTGGTCACTAACTGACGAAAACTATGGTTACAATGGGTAACAACACAACTCACAACTCAAGTCTCAAGTCTCAAGTGTTCCAGTTTCCAGTTCTTCTCCAGTATATTATTTGTTGGTTTGTTTGGATTTTCTGCATACGGGATGAATACTCCTTCACCCTACTTTATTTCACTTTATTTCTTCTTCTCAGACCTGGAAAAAGAAAAGGAGACAAATTATTTTTATAATTTTTCACAATGATTTTAGTTTTACACATATTTTGTATTTTGTATAACTTTATATATTTTTAGAGTAAGTTTGAATTTTGAATAGAGGTTCATTTTTATTATAGCTTTTGTGAACTCGACGGATTTTATCTATTTTGCTCATATTCATTATGAATTACGATAATGATTATGATTATGACAGTACATAGATTTTGATATGCTCTTTTCAATCTCATTCTGCTGAATTTAAATTTTGTTATCTCAAGCAGCAGCTCCAATCCTAGTCATAATCATCAAAATTATCATTGTCATTATCATTTTATCATCTACGTAGTTTAACGTTCAGCATTTAATGCTCTAAACTCTGGCGGAAATTGTGAATGAATAGAAATCCAAAATACAAATTACAAATTGTCAAGTGAATGGAATGACACATAAAAAACGACGTCATACTTCTCGATTCTTGACTCCACTGTATTTAATGTTTTTGTAATTATTATTATTATTCCAGCATGATAATTTAATTGCAACCCTCCTTTCAAAACTGAAAAAGATGCTTTAGTT
Source organism: Sminthurinus signatus (assembly GCA_019776565.1). Classification (NCBI taxonomy): domain Eukaryota; kingdom Metazoa; phylum Arthropoda; class Collembola; order Symphypleona; family Katiannidae; genus Sminthurinus; species Sminthurinus signatus. The sequence continues at coordinate 24,052 of JABASP010001271.1, read as the reverse complement.
CTTGATTCTTTAATATAAATGGTTTCTCAAAATTCAAGATCCAAAATGCAAAGGACTTGAGACTTGACGTTGAATGTTGAGAGAAAAAATCAACTTTCTTTACACATTACAAATTACACATTACAAAATACACAAAAGATGAAAACAAAGAACTCTGGAGCCTTTACGATTTACAGTTCAGAATTTAGAAGCATTTTGTAACCACAGAACAAGAACTCAGAGAACGGAAGAAATTAGCCCACTTTAAATTAATAAAAGACACCTCCTTAATTGTTGGAACATGTGACAGAATTTTTGCATGTCATAATCACATTAGCGATTAGCTCTAAAAATTAGTTACAGTTTAAAGTTAAATGACATGGAAAATTCACACTCGCCCAAATTCACACGTCCTTTCTTTACTTTTAAACTAAACTAGGAAAGGACACTTATGCATATAAATACGTAGTTTTACTGCTCAAAAACCTTAAAAAACCTATGCCTTTGACAAAAAGTGGAGAAGGCTTTAATTTTTACTGTCATTTAAAGAAGGAAGTCAAAGTGATTTTTCGCAAATTATTCTCTAGTATCTATTCGCAGACCATTGGGAGTAAAAAGAAGGCAAAAAGAACACGGAGAAGACAGCATCGTTTTCTTTTGAAAATTGCAAAATGCCAATCGTCAACAAAAGCTGCTCATTCTCAATGCTAAATACTAAATGGTCTCTGTTCACATTCAATATTTATGCAAAAAAGACAAAAGGCGAGTAAACACAAAAGACATAGGACAAATGGTCGTTCTCGTTACAAATAGAGGCGACAATGTTAAAAAAAGATAAGGATAATTCGTTCCATGTTCTCCTTCTCTCTTTTGCTCCTTATCTGCAAAAATACAATACACAGTACACAGTGTTACATAGTAGACAGTATTTAGGCATAACATGTGTGTATGTGGGTACGTGTGTGTGCACTACATAGATAACAGACAACATGAAAATGAATATGATACTCAAAATATTGAGTACACAGTTCATGTTGAAACTACACCAGTTAATTGATTTCCATAATCCATGAATTTCCTTTATAAGCTACAAACAGTAACGACTAACAACAAATCGTAAAGAAAGCCCAAAAAGTTAATGACGATGAAGAATGACAGACTTTTTTGGTGTGGATTTTGCATCAAACAATCAAAATGTCATTATTTTTCATCAATCATAAAAAATAAAAAAGTCAACAGTAAACAGTATCACAAAGTTCAATTATTAGTTACGAGTTCTGAATCTCATTAATCATTAATAATCAGCACTCAGCACGTGCAAAAGTAAGAAAATACGAGTAATAATTTCAAGAAATAGAGACAAAATAGATCTTGCATCATGTTGCAAATTTTTGAGTTCATAATATTTTCTGTTTATACATTCAAAAAATGAGGAGAAGTTATTCCATTCACAATTCACAAGAGGAAAAACCAGTGCACACATATTTAAATAAGTCGGGAGTTGGGCCTGACATTTTCTGCCTAAAAAAGGGAGGATTTAAATACAACTCACACTAATTTGTTTTAAATTCCAGCATTTTAACATTTATTTATTTAACTATGTTTGTGATAAAAGAGCGAAGTAGATATTCAAAATTCAAATGGACCAAAAAAGTCATTTGTTACCTGTTATGCAAACATTATACCATATATAATATATCATTTTAAAGGATTTTATCATGGAATTCAAGAGGATTAAAACTACGAAAAAGTCAAAAGTGCCAACGTTCATAAATACATGAATTAACTGGAGAATGGCACTTGTGTCTTGTGTGTCATAACCAGAATCCTGAAGCTTTATACTTTATGCGTTATCTAATTCGAATTTTAACTATGTAAATACTAAATACAAGACACTAGATAATAGACACCGCACCGATGTGCATGTGCAATTTGTACAAATAATAAACAGGATTTCCTTGAGTACTTCATACCTACTTGATATTTCATATACTGCCTAAATTCTACACCCTACACTCTACACTCTGCCGCATAGACGACAATAGAATCTAGAATTATATATAGTGCAGTTTAATAAGCCATTGTACTGCTTGACGCTAGAAATCACTACTAAATACTCACAACTTACAACTCATTTCTGAGTTTTGACTTCTGACTACTGACAAAAATACCATGTAGCATAAACACAAAAGAGACAAAAAGAAAACCTCCTACTTCAAACTTCAAACCCATTGTTTTTGTCAGAAGAATGTGATAAAAACACCAGAATTCTCACTACTCAGAACAAGAGTACCGGCAATGGAATATAATTGAATATTGAATATTGAACTACTAAACATGGTAGACATTAAAAGACAAAGTTATTTGTTTATGAAAACTACTACCTAAATTATGTCCCTCCAAATGGATTAACAATCTATTTACTATTTACAATACTTGAGGAATGCTAATGTCAACTCTCAAAAGTCAAAATATTAGTCTAAATATTCAAGATTAGACATTAGACAAGCTTTTGGAAGAAATGTGTGGTAATTATTATCGTCATTTTTTATAAATATGGAAAATGGAAAACAAGTACTAAAGCTCGGAATTGATCGGAATCAAGAGTTAATATAATTTAATATATAAAAAATATACATGTCATGTGATTAAATTGTGGTTGTTTACTCATACAACGATACTAAAAACTAAATATGCCACTGCTTCTACCAGCAATTTTGATCATTCTCATAAGTTTACTCTTCATAACATATGGATCCTGTGGAAAAAGAAAGGAAAAATATCCAGGTGAATACTAACATAAAACATATAACATACTCATGTAATATTTTGACATGGCACAAAATCTATGAACTTTTCTCCCTAACTTATTTTTTAAATGATAATAAATACAAATAATTTACAAATATTAAAACATATGACATATTTATTATAGGCCCTGGAATTTTGGAAACTATAAAAGGTTTTATGAATGTGGACGGTCAAGTTCATGTACTCTTGTCTAAATGGGCAGAAAAATATGGCGCGTTTTTCTTTGTATGGTTCGGAAATCAGAGGTAAATACAATATTCGACATTCGACATAAAGTGTCATCTCGACGATAAAACAGATACTGGATACTCATGTTACAGTACAACAATAAAGTTACATCCGAATACTGTAATTTTTTGGTGAATTCTTTCTAAATGACCCAGGGCCTTTGTCATCAATGATGTAAAATTGCTGAGGGAGTTATTTCAGCTAAATGAATTCAGTGGTCGACCTACACTTGGCAGTATTGATCCATTTGCAAAAGGTGTAACAGGTACAAGGTACATCATGGACTATACGTAATATATTATACCATGATTTTAGGGAGCAAAGCTGGCTATTGTCATGTCCGTCTGTCTGTGTACAGTTTAAGTCCACCATCTAGCGGCTACATCGTGTACTTGTTAGTGCTCCATCTAGTGCGCAAAGTAGGTAATTTTTTAGCGCGCCCTCTACCTGACATATCGTGAGCTACAGTGGACAAGTTTGTTTGGAACTCGTTTGAAGTACGTGATAGTAGACTAATAGTATAAAAGGATGAACAGACACGACGCTTTAGTTTTTTAGTCAGCTTCGCTTCCATAGCCTAGAGCGTTATATTTTCAAGGCGGTACGAAATCGCCACAGAAAAAGAACTTTTGAATTTATTCATATTTACTTATTTATAAAATAATTTAAATGAAATAATTGTCAAAAGCCAAAAGTGACGTTCTTGTTCTGTTTTTAATTCCAGGACTTATAAATTCAAATGGAAAGGAGGGACAAGCCCATCGAACGTTTGCAATGGCCACCCTCAAGTCCTTTGGATTTGGGAAACCCCAAATGAACAAGTTGCTTTTGGAGGAAATTTCTGGGTTCATGAACACTCTCACAGAGAAAAATGGACAACCAGTCTGTGTCAAAAAGATGTTTATCAATACCATCACAAATACTCTTTGGACTAGTATTGCGAGCAAACAATTCACAAAGAATGATCCTACTATGAAGGCGTTTGAAGAATTACTCATGTAATTTGTAACTTGTAAATAATTGTGAAACATTTATTACTTTTCTCCTTTCTCTGAATTTGTGAGCGGGGATTGTTGACTTGATTATGCATTGTACATTGTGCATTGTATCTTTAATCTTTAGCCGAATGGACAAAATAGGAGACCATCCAATCTTATCCCTCTGTCAAAAAATAACGGAATACTTCCCTTGGATTCCCGTCTGGAGTAACTTTATTAAAATATACACGGAAGTATCCCAAATTCTGGAGAAGATGGTGGAGGAGCATGAAGCTACTAGAACCACTTCCAGACCCAGAGATTTCATAGACGCCTACTTGGACAAGGCACAGGACATTCAGGATGAAAAATCATGCTTTTACAGAGGTAAATAGCAAATCAAGATAAAGATACGCCAGTATTTGAAATGAAATATTTGAAAATGTTATCTTGTAATCTTGTTTTTTCTATGGATGAATCTGGAATCTCTGTGAATTTTGTGGACAGGAAAAAATTTGGTTCCAGTTTTGATCGACTTTATCATTGCTGGATCCGACACCATGGCAATGTCAATGGAATGGTGCACTTTGCACATGATGCGTAATTTGGATGTGCAGGGAAAAGTTCAAGAGGAGCTGAAACGTGTGGTTGGTACAGAAAGATTGCCAACTCTTGAGGACAGGCCAAAGTAAGAGATGAAAAGTTTTTATAATTTATTTTATTCATTAGCAAAAAGTTAGCTTGGTCAAAATTCAAAAGCTATATAATATTATTTTAAATGCTGAATTCTAAATACTCATATCTGAAATCTGAACCTATTGATTTTTACAGCTGCATTTATACAGAAGCTACAATTCTTGAAATACTCCGTATCACCCCGCCTGCAACCATCGCCATTCCACATATTACAATACAAGATACGACTGTTGCTGGAAAATACTTTATACCCAAAAACTCCATGATCCTTGGAAACTTGTACAATATGCAGAATTGCAAGGAGGTTTGGGGTGACCCTACAAATTTTCGCCCGGAACGATGGCTCGTGGCTGTTGATGGAAATGAAAATGAAAACGGATATGGAAATGACAATCTACAACTGAACAAAAATAATGAGAACCTCGTAGCTTTTAGTGTGGGGAAGCGAAGGTAATAATTTATTTTGGTGGTTCAAAGTTCTGAAACCTCCGTTACAATTTTGCACTTTGCATCGAGATTTCTATAAATACGTAATAACTTATAACTTATAACGTAATTTTTATTTCAAAATATCTGTATGCAGATGCACTGGAGAAATTTTGGCAAAAGACTCCCTCTTTTTATTCTTTGCGAGTCTCTTGAGTAGATTTAAAATTACTTGTCCATCAACTCAACCGCTGCCGTCACTAGAAGCAAAAGGAACTGTTTTATGCGGCCCACAAACATTTTCAGCCATTTTTACTCCTATCAAAAAATACAGCTAAAAGCGAGTCGAAACAGTCAACTTTTTAAATGTTTTTATTTAACATCTGTTTGAATGATGCATTTTTATTTTATTTAGGCTTATAGTCCCAGCCTTCTTCATAACTATTAATTATCTAAATAGATAAATATCTCAATCAGAGAGTCAAGAGGAGGGAAATGAGTAAATTTATTAGTAATGATGATGATGAGAATATAAAGCATCCACGTGGAATTGGTGCATGTATAAAATGTACAATGTACACATTACACATGGAGCAGAAGCTTTGATTTCAGCATTTTAGCTGAATTGTGGAATTTACATTCCACATCCCTCATTTCTTCTTCCTATTCTTTGTTATGTGCTGTGCTGTATGTTGTATTGTGCGAGTGTGATGGTGCGTGAATGGTGAATAAACTTTCAACTGGATGTTCAATACTAAATGCTGAATTCTAAATTCTAAATTCTGGATACGCAGACATGAAACATGAACTGGTTTTGTCAAGTTAAAATTCTAAATTTTAAAAAGTACCTATTTATCTTGAACTATTCACAAAACAGATGATATGATGTGTACTGGAAAAGGTAGTGATGAATGACACATACATGTCTATGTTTTGCGTATACTTTTTTACACATGTGCTTACAACCTAAATATACAATTAAATATTGTGCGTTTTGTTTTCTATTCATAACTGTGTGTGTGTGTAGTACAGTTTAGTGTAGTATATTTCAGATTTCAGATCTCAGACTCTGAGAGTTACTGCCAGCGACAAATATATTATACTGTTTTGTTTGGTAGTATTTTAAATAATACATGACACAAGTGTAAAAAATACGCACTGTGCTTTACCGTATGTACAAATAAGTTACTTTAGAATTTAATGATAAAATGTTTCCCTTTTCTATTATTATTTTTTATTTTTCTATTTTCATCCGATTCCATCAATAGAATTTGCGTGACAAATCAAATTTCCATTTCAGTTCACTTGATTTAAATTTTAGATGACAGAGGAAAAAACCTTGAACCTTAAATGTTAAATGAAAATGATGATGAATGTGGAATGTGGAGTGTAACAACTAACAACTGCACTTTGTATTATGACAACAAGCTCTAATAATGTAGAACGTAGACTAGACTTTATACTTTATACATTATACATGAACAAATTGGAATGCGGATGACATGTTTAATCACCACAACATTTATCATCATCATCATTATTATTATTGATATTATTAGTATTATTATTATGAGACAAACGTCTGATTAGCATATTGTATATATTAATTATGCATGCTGCAGCATGTTGCATATTGCATTTATGCACTCTGGTCTCTGGTTGGAAGCTACGCGTAATAACTTAATACTAAATACTAAATAATATTAGCATATTACTTTCAAGCTTTATTCTTTGTTACAATTTATAATGTAGAGCATTTGTCAATCTGACTGCCTTGTTATTTATTATTTAGGATTTTTTTTTAGGAAAATCTCAAGTCTCAAGTTACAATAATACACAAACATACAGCGACTATTACAGTTTTGTGGAGGATCTCATTTCCGGCTTTTCTCTTCTTCACTCTGTATTGTTCATTGTTCATATTTGATGTTGGCATGCAAGTCCAAAAAAAAAACATTAATTTGAGTAATCAAGCCAGAACTTGAACTTGCTAATGATACTAACGGCTAAAGAGACTTGCTTTCTAGATTTTGATACATGCAACAAGCTAAAAATACACAGAACTAAAGAAATTCAAGATTTCTGTTCCTATTTGGCGCTACAGATATTTCTCACGAAGAATTTCATTTTAAAATGCATGACTTGTGACTTGTGACACAAAACACAGAGCCAGAGCCAGAGCCCAGAGCAGGACAATCTGCTATATTATAGATAATACGGATTATAAGGTATAAAAAATAAGTATTTACAATAGGATGAAGGAGCATTCAACGTTGAGCGTGCAGGTTGCAGGTTGACATCCTAGTTTGATAATACGCCTCATTTAATAATCCAATTCAAAATTCAATGCATGACATGTTTAGGCTTTGTATTTTATACTGTACATTTTGCGTTATCCGGATGTGCACTCCACTCTACACACATGATACAATTGGAATTTGGCTGGTAGATCCATTTATTCCTCCGAGTCCAATGAGGAAGTGGATCTTCATAAATCGCCACGTGAACTCTAATGATAAACGGTCGTGGCAAAATATTCCAAAAAGTATGTAGTATGTAGTATGCATGTGCAATGTACAATGTACACAATAGCACATGTTTGTATTTACAGGCCAATAGTCACAAACACAAGTCAAAAAATTCTTCATTCATATGAGAACAGTTTTTCATTTACCATGTCGTAAAATACATATGAGAAGCCATCATCAACATTTGACGCTTGACATTGCAGTAAATTACACTTTTAACCTGGAAAACTCGCAAAGTGTACACAATACAGATTATGAAATAAAGTACAAAACTATTTTCTATTTACAGATAAAAATATTTATCCTCATTTCTCTAATTTTTTCATCTATGGTTTGACTACAGAGGAACTAAAAAAGCTTCAAAAAAGAGAAATGAGACGAAAAAATATAAATAAAATAAAATATAGTACAAGAGGAACTGCAAAAGAATTGAAATGTTTAGATGCTCAAAAAGCTATATCAAATTTCAAAAAAGTGACATAAGACAAAACTTAGTTTGTGGAATATGATCGCTCTTTTACAGTTTATTTATAAACTTTATTACGACTTTGGCCTTCCATTTCTATTAACCCGGCCGCAGAAATTCGCATGTAGAATGCAGAAGGTCAACAATGAGCACATGTATTGTGTTGTATTTATCTGCGTAGTTGACTGGACACTGGACTCGACTGGGTGAACTAAAAGACTAAAAGAAATGGAAAATACTGCCTGAATTTGATGTGAACATTGGGTGCAGAGATCGTCGTCATTTCTACTCCATTTTCCCATTTTACTACTTTTCCAGCCTCTCATAAATAAAGAAATGAAATAAGTTTATTATACCGATTTTCCCTGTCAAGACGAGAGAAAGTCGCTCCTTTTTCACCCTGTCAACAAAAAATGGAAAATAGAAAACAGAAAACAGAAACCAGAAAAACAGCACCCACAGTTTTATATTCTGGGAAATCCCAATCCCATTCATGCTTTTTACTTTGAGAGAGAGAGAGAGAGTTGCATAAAAATAAACTCCAACTACTTTCTTCCTGTCAAGTCTACTTGTGTCTAATGTACAGTGAATGTATACTGCTTTTTGCTTAACTTTCCCCTGGTTTTAAAAGGAGCACAGTGCTCAGATTTCTGTACCCGTACAAAACTAAGAAAGTGAAGTAGCTTAGACTATTCTTAGATAATAAAATAACAATGTTTACGTTTTACGTCCAAACTCCAAACTCCAGAATTTAGATTTCTCCGTATTCATTATTTCATCATCTTTACTTTCTCATGTTCCTTTGGAACGAGTCCAAAATAGATACAAAACACAAACACAAATACAAAAGGATTTTGCAACAAACTTGGAGAAGGCTTCAAGTATAAATACAGATATAATATACAAAATACAAAATACAAACACGTCTTATATTTTGTACATTGTACATATTTTGACCTTTGTAATAAAATCATGTTGAATGTTGAATTTTGTACACTGTTTGATTTCCAGGAAAATAAATTTTACAACTTGAGATGACGGCGTCTCGTACTTTGTACTTTGTACGTCGCGTTTTCTGAGGATTTCATTGTGTATTGGTTATGAAATATAAACTTAAACCTTTTGTCTTCTTTCTCTTGTGCTTATTTACTATTTACTGTCAACTGTACGAATAAATCTTCCGACTTCCGACGTGATGAATTTGTTTACTCATTCAATTCACTCCTTTTGTATTTTAATTGGTTTAGAAATTAAGAATATCAAACTTTAAATGGAAAATGGAAAAGTAAACAAAAGATAATGATATTAGATATTAGGAATTACAAACTTAAAGTAAACAACAAAAACAATCCATCGAGTATCAAGTATCAAGAATCAAGAATTGAGATCGATTCAGAAAAAGAAAATGGTACTTTTTTCCACCTTTGAACTTATTATTATTGTTGTTTTTTTTCTAGTATTTTGTGCATAAAAGTGAAAAGAAGTAGAAAATAAATAAGAAATTCCAGGCGTCGCCCACACTGAACTAAAAACTAAAGTTAACTGAACTACACGCATAAGAAATAAAAATACTCGTGTTTTTCTCGAGCCTTATCCTGAGATCGTGACCAAGCACAAAGATACTAAAGATCTAAAGATATTTAGTCTAGTTATTGCTAACATTTAGCTCACATTTCCAAGATGAATTTACAATAGGTTTTACAATACGAGGGAAGTGAACGCCCGAAATAAGCAAACCGTAGAATTGTAGAATTCTTCTTTTTATGCTCAACTTTCAATGTTCAAGGGTTAACTTCAATTTAGAATTTAGAGGAGTTACATTTTTGTATAAAGTATAAAACAAGCACCATCTTTTCAATTTGTAGTTTTGAAAAACTTTAAGAAAAATCGAGGGATTTACATTATTTGTTTGTGCTTGTTTCTAACTGTTTTGCTCATTAGTCATGATTTTAGTTCACGACCAAAAACAAAAGTACAAATACAAATACACGATAGATAAATACTTATTACTTTTCAGATTCACCTAAGGTTTATCCATTACAATCTGGTATGCACAACAAATAACAGAGTAAAAGCTTGTGCTTCAACCTCCAACGGAAAAAATCGTGGCCGAGTCATGTCACAGAACATAATAAAACAAAACAAAATTATCCATTTCCTTCTTCAACATTCAATATTTAAACTGATTCTCATTTTACTTTAAAAATATCAAGTCAACATCAGTTTTTAGTCAAACTTTGAGACACCTCAAGAAAATAAAAATGCATCATCAATTGTCAATGTACTTTGCAAAGTAAAGTGAAGGATGGGATAAAATGGGATGGCGTATAACGTATAACGTATAGAATAGAACGTCCGTTTCCCATAAAAAAGAACGGAATTTTTATTTTCCACTTCTTCAAAAAGCCTGTGCAGTGTGCATTGTACATTGTACATTGTAGGATTTAGGTTGCACAATCTCATGTTTTAATTGCCTGTTGCTTGTTCACTGTTCACAACGCCACTGTTCTAGTTTGTAGTTTGTAGGACTAAAATGGTAATTATTATTATCACAATGAAGGAAATGATAAGGAGAAAATGATGAGGATGATGAGGATGAGGAGTACATTTTTCCTTCGCCTTTAGAATATATACTTTTTGCTCCTCATGCATTTACACTAGAAGTTGAGAATTGAAGTTGTTGTCATGAACTAAATCAAAGCACAGCTTTATACAGAACCTGTGCATTCTGCATGGAAATTATTACATAGTAAGACAAAGATGTTGACGGATGTTGAAAGTTTCTGGATTTTTTATACAGAAAAACATGCATAATCTGTCCAAACGACATGCAACCCCCACAATTTCCTCCTTGTTACATTGTTACATGTTAAATTTATTATATAATATTATACAATGTTCATGTATATCAGTAGTTGTGTAATTAGAAAATACAAAACACGAAAGCCCCTTGTTACTTTGTGCACGGGCAAACTTGCCCTTGAATTTTTAAAGAGACATTTAAAAATTTTATAATTTAGTTTTGTGAACCACAAAACAAAAAAGCTTAAAATGTGAAAAGCCAGTAATTATTGTATAACTTGCACAAATTAAAGAGACGGATTTTTTTGAAAATAACTTGGAAAAAAGCCTTAATTTTAATTTATTTAGTTTCATTCTCTAAATAATATTGTCAAAACCAAACCCAACCAATGCACAACTTAAAGCGCATATGCTAATCACTATTCACATTTGGAAATTTATTGCCCATCAACTATCAAGTATGACGTTGGCATATTGTATTGTATATTGCATATTGTATTGTAGTGGCCTGACCAATACGATACAAACACTTGTGCTTCAAACTTCAAGCCCGTCTCAACTATTAACTATTATACATATAATGTGCAAACAAATGCTCTTCTCCCTTCTCCATATGGACAAGAAAAAAAGATATCGATAGAAGACAATATCAAGTTTTTTATCTAAAAGGTGAATACTTTAGACTGTACATTGTACATTGTAGATATTCTCCATCCTTTATTTGTCCATCATCCATGCCATGAAACTTTGCGCTTACTCGAGTCTCGACTCTTGAGTCTTGAGAGTTTAATCCACAGAAGATAGACTATAGACGTTCATTCTTTGCAGAATTTTGACTTGTAATGTTCTTTTGACATTTACGTTTTTTCTCTCCACTCTTTCTTTTTAATCCCCTCTTCACTGTACACTGCACACTGTACATTATTCATTCTGAATCAAAATTTAAAATAGCTTTACACTCTGTATAAAAGTTATATAATGCATTGAGCATTACACATGTACTTTTGGACTATAGACTATGGACGTTTGAATGTCGAATGTTGAGCTTCTTTTAGAGGGTGAATATTGTACACATTTTAATAATCAACTAGAGACTTGCGATTTGAGAATTGAGACTTGCCCTCGAGCACATCAATATCAAAATACTTTGCCTGTCTCTTCTACTTTTTACATCCCACCCCTTTTAATCCTGCTTAAAAATTAAAAACCAAATTCTGGGGAGGCATCCCCAGTGTCCTATATTAAATATTGAATATTGAAGAATTTGATATAAAAACGAGTCTAATTGGCAGCTTTAAGGGTTTTCATTTTTCATACTATATTATCTGTAATTAAAGACGGATAGCCGACATCATAAATAATCATGTGTTTTTATTATGTTGTAGACCAGAGTAGACGTTTGACGTTTTTGACGTATAATTGACAGCTTTGCTCAACAGATTCATTCACGTCTTCAAACGTGTGATCATGGTGTCAAAAGTCAAACTCAAACTCAAACTTAAAATTCAGAATTCAAATCAAAACAAATACCTCGTGCACATGTATATTTTGTACCGAAAAAAGTACGAAGTGCGAACAACAACCTTTGATATTACAGATTCCAGGTTTTTATATTCAAAATACTTGTAAAATATATGCAATATGCAATTGTAGTAAAAACTGTTTCTATAATTTAAAAAAAAGCTTTACTGTCGTAAAATGAGGATGGAGGAAAAATGGAGAATATACGAATTTACTTGCATATAAAATAATAAGTAATATAAACGCACTTGGAAAATAGATAATAGATAAGTTTAACTACGACGAAGAAGAGGAATTCCAATTCCACCCAGTATAAAATCTCAAGGTGATCAAGGTGCAAAAATACTTGCAATGTAAACATAAAACATACGTCAAGTGGATGTATAAAAAAGGTGTACAATGTACAAGTACGCATAACTGGAAATGTATAATACATACATTATATTTTATATGATATTATTATATTGTGTTTGTGCTTGGAACTCACCAGCAGAAAATTGCACTGCGTACAGAATACAGAATATAGAATACAGAACACAGAGCACAGAGTCATATGTATTTTAAGCATGAATATTTGTATTTGTATAGTTTGTAGTTTAAAACGCAGAAAATATTTTCCCATCCCCGTGTGCACACTCTTCCGACCTTTTCTTTTCTCTTTTCACATTTCACATTCTACATTGACCTTCACACATTTCACTCACCACTCACTACACAAAAAACAAACAGAGGAAAATATATCCTACCACGATACGTTACACTGTACACTCTACACGTTTTCCTCTACTATTTATTATTTATTATTTTTATTACTATACACTCCATTAAATATCTTTTTCTGTACTAAAAACAAAATATTAACTATTAAAGGTACACATCAAAGTTTCTACCTTCTACCTTCTACTATCGACATGTATCATGTATCACTATGAACAATTAAGAATGATATTAATATTATTTTATGTAAATATGAAATACACACACAAGAGTTTTAAAACCTCAGCTAAATAAATGAACTTCTCAATAAAATCTACATTTTAAAACATTAAATAGTAAATAGTAGTAAATAAAAGTAACTTTGTCTTTAGTCTTTATATTATTATTGTGTTTTATTTCTATTCTTTATTCTTTATGCACATTTTAAAAAGAGAATTGACAATTGACAGTAGTATAATAAATAGTAGTATAATGTATAAAGTATTGAATATTCAATATTACACACACAGCAAAATGCAAAAGTTGCTGACAAGAACGAGTTGTTTCAACTGTTGACTTTTGGCTTTTGACTTTGACTCTGTCGTTGGATTGGATTTGACAAATAAAAAATTATGACTTGGATTTTACTACTTGTTCCATTCCATTAAATTAAATTGCTGTATGGTTGTAATGTGTAATAAACTAATTAGTACTCAAGTTTTCTTGGCACTCTCTCTCATACACACAAGACACAAGTCAGTGATCAGCTTTTGCTGTTTACACTTTAAGCTTCAATGACGCAGACGATTCCTGATGCTACAGACAGACACAGATTTAAATATATATTTTACACTATACATTTTACATGATATCAACAAACATGTCGTGTAATATGAAATGTGTAATGTAGAATCTAGACGAAACAATACACAATAGGAAAAGAATATTTCATAATAATATTATTAATACTTATTCCTTGCCAAGAATCCAATCCACATCAATCCAACTTATCCATCAACATGCAATAAATATTCTTTTAACCAATGCCAATGAGGCTCTGAATCACTGTGATTAAACATAAATCATAAATGATACGACATTTTATACAACGTTTTTATATCGATCATCAATGGTCGATATTCGATAATTGATCATGGAGGAAAATTCAAATTTAAATTTAAATTCTATGCTCATTGAGCATTTAACAATCAGAATCATTTTTATCATATTATTTTACTAATCTTTCCTGTTCTCTGGAATTCTATTCATTACAAATATTAATTTTTCTTCATCATTTTACAAGGAAATGATGTGAGCTTTTGTTTTGTGCACAGAATGTAGAATTAAAACTTGAGACAACTCAGAATTAACGAGAAGAAGAGACACATTAATATTTGCAACGTGGGGTTGTTTTGACAAAAAAAATGAAAAAGTGACATTAGCACTGCACCTTAATGTATAATCTATGTTCAATGTGTAATGTTCAATGTGTAATGTGTATGTGTATGTGGAGAAAAAAGTTGAGTTGACGCTGAGGTTCGGTTTTGGTTTTGGTTTTGGTTTAGTGTAGATTGTAGGCTGTACCTGCGAATTATATTAATGGAAAAATATCTGTACTTGACTGCAGACTCATACATACACATAACATTTTACATTTTACACATTATATAAGAAAACTGTTAGAGGGTGAATTGAAGTGTGTAGAGTGTAGAGTGTAAAAAGTAGTGAGTAGGTAGGTAAAGTTGAAGAAGAAGAATAAGAAGAAGAATAAAAAGCCCTACGGACGGAGTCGGTCATTCCCTCCACACCACTACACTAAGCTCTAAACTCTAAACTTAAGACTGTAGACTGTAGACTGTAGACATCAGTATATCTTAATACCTGCGCCATAATATATATGTGTATTATGTATTATCTAGTAGTTAATACCGACATTACTCTACCTATGTAAAGAGTATTAGAATATATAATATGTAATATATTATAGCAAACTTGATGCCATCAAGAGTCAAGCGAACGGCAACGGGTTCTGCTTCTTCTCAGTTGTGGAGAGTGCAGAACACAACTTTGAATTTTGAATACCTTTGTACTTTGTACACATATTTCTCATGTGAATCTCCTCACAGTTCACAACTCACAACTAACAACGAACAATTGAGGCCACGAGCACAATATCTTGTTTTGAAAGAACTTTTTGGACAAAACTTACTAGTAAGAAATATGGCAATTGCACAAAGTCCAATATCTGGATTCAAGAGACAAAACACAAGACACCGGTCAGCTTTTCCTTCTTTTTCCGGTGCTATACAAAGTACAAAACACAAAACTTTACACTTTTAGCACTAAAACGTTTGTGGTCCAAAATAGAAATAGAAATTCACAAACACAATATTTGAAGCTTCGGCTGTGAAAATGCACTAAAAATTTGCACTGTCGATGTATTATTGACTAAAGGTTGTGTTCTTTATTCTCTGTTTGTTTTCTGTACACTACAATTTTCAGACTGCAGACTAGAGACTAGAGACAGTATTGTACATTGTACAATTTGTACATCTATCTAATTGATTTGGGTCATCAGCATCCTCCTGTTTGTTTAACCCAGATGATAAAAAACTTTTTTTAATCTTACCCACAACTCAAAACTCACAGCTCACAACTGACAACAGAGTAAGACTTTTGCGTAACGTCAAACATAACTATCGAAAAATACATTATGGTTCTTTATGACGCTGATGACTCCATTAAAGTAGCCACAAAATATACAGAATCATTAGAAAAAACTGGGACTAACTTGAGAACAAAAAATAGCAAGAGTAGAAAAAACTGTTGAAAATGCGTAAGCGTAAAGTTTACGCATACATTTTACATTGTGTGTGTGTGAGCTGATACACATGTTTACTTATAGATAAATGACATTTAGAGCCCAGACGAGTTAATGGTTGTCAATTATAGAATATACACGTGGACGATAATGATGATCATGATGTTGCACATTAACAATTTATCTAGTAAATATTGCTTCTACAAAAGAGGAAGAAAAAAGATACAATGTTCATGAAGATGATAATTCTATTTATCAGTGGAGATTGTAGACAAAATCACGTACCAGATTTCAATACCATTTTTTGTTGACAAAAAATGAAAATTGGAGGATAATGATAATTGATATCATAACGATAAAAACAAGGATAAATAATAAATAAACCATCACAAAATTTGATGTCAGCTGTTATTGAACAATAAACATTAAACACGGATTCAAAATATAATATTGACAACTTGGATTTGTAATTTGTACAGATTGAAGTTTTTCTGTACAGCGTCTGTATAAAATTCAACCAACATTTATTTACATCATCATCATTGTCAATTGTTGACTGTTGAAAAAACGGTAGAGCTTACATACTTTTTTCTTGGATGTATACTCCTTGAGAAAAAGATGACGTCTGACTTTTGTCTTTTGTACGGAATCTTGTTCTTCGGTAATGGTATATTGACAATCCACAATTATTGAGAATTTATGTGAGTTTATGTGTCAAGAAAAAACAGCATTTTACCACAAATTGCAGTATGCACAGTTTTATATTTATGTTTCACGTACCGCTTATTATTTTGTGTGCATGAAAATTTAACACTGTAACAAAATAAAATATGTATGTTCAGCTGTGTCATTACAAACTACAAACTAAAAATTATCCATGTAGAATTTGTCTGTACTTTTTCAGATACATAGCTCGATATTTGACTAAGAAATCCAAGCACATTGTGTGATTCCGACTTTTAACATTAACTCAATGAACATTGAATAATTTTATTACATAAAAAATAAAAATACACAAAAAACAAAAAACTTTGTAACTTGAAACCAGAGCAAGATGAACAGGAGAAAATCAAATTCAAAATCAAGAATCAAGAATAAAAAGTTGTCATCACCTCATTTGTCCATCCGCATAGAAATTCCTGGTCCATATCATTTTTCAAAAAAGAAGCGTAATCCGATATCACACACACAAAACACAAACTTTTACAATTGTAATTCCAACTTTTGACTTTTGACACTTCAAGTTTCAATTCATTACATAATCTTTAAAATCCAAGCAGATTGTAATAAATTATAAATCAATTAAAAAATGAAAGGTTTTGAAGCAAAAAATACTTTAATATCTAAAACACAAACTCACTATAATGGAAAAACAGCACTGGCTCCATGTGTTATTTTTTAGGATAATTTTTACAAAGTTGATACTGTAGTCTTTATGATTGCGATTATGATATAGCGTTGATCTGAACTGAACTGAACACACGTTTCTTGGGGAATATGCAGAGAGAGGAGGAGTAGAAAAAAAAACAACAACAACAAGCACAAACACAAATACAAATATTAAATGATATGCACAGTCACACACGAACACAAATACACACAAAAATATAATAATTATGATGATTCTAATGTGATGATCATCCCTGTTCTATCATTCTATCACTCTACTGACTGTACACTATCTATATGCTGCTTCTATTCTGTTTAACTTTGGTATCAAACTTTGGCATGTACAATGTACAATGAACAGGTGAAACTCACGTCACCTCACCTCAACTCACAGCCCAACACAACAGAACACATCACATTAAATAACGTCATATCAGAATGTGCACAATATAATTTAATGATAATGGTAATGATAATGATGATGATGCTGATGGTAAAATGGTAATAGCTCACTGGTATTGTAAATTGTAAATATTGGGAAAATGTACACTCACACACACACACACTCACTCCTCAATTTCAATGTTCAATGCTCACTCGGCACTACGCACTATTCTCTATTCCCTCATTTTTCCTGCTTGTGCATGCCAATGCAAATACAAACACAAATGTGGATGGTTTTGGTTTTGGTTTTGATACAGTTGTCAGATCGGAATTGAGTTGGTTTGCGTCGAGTGTTGATGTGTTGATATAATGAAAAAAAAACACAGAGTAGCGAGATACACAGAATACAGAATACAGAAAAATTTCACATGCAGATGTAGATGTTTTCCTCCTTATTATTTATTAAATAATAATAGTAATAAAAACCAAAAGGTGTTTGTCTGTTTATATTTTAAATGTGAGAATCCACCAAGGGAAAAGACATGTATCTTGTATATATTTTAATGTACAGTGTACATTTGAGAGATGGAGGAAGACGGAGGAAACGTCTTTTACCTTTGGTTCATTCTTAACAACTACCAACCAACAACCAACAACCAACAAAACTACTCATAGATATTCGCATAAACATTAACATTATATTGCATCGTGTACATTTTACACTTTACAATTCCATCACATAAACACAACCGAGCACAAAAGAGTAGAAGAGGAGAAGAGGAAAAGAGGAGAGATAATCCCAGGTACACATAATGAGTTGAGCTACGCTATGTTCTCCGCTGTTGTGCTTTGTGTTACGGGGTAGCTTACGCTTCACATGTTCCTCATTCAAATATCCACCAACTCATTCTATTTCTTTTTCCTCTGAGTTCCAAAAGTTCTCAACCACGAGAACTTTTTAAAGCACATATTGTAAAGTGTACAGGGTGATGGTGCTTTATATAGACTGTAAAATGTACAATGTACAATGTACAGGCTAGTCTACAAGTCTTTTTCTCATTTTTCTCATTTGACAATCAGGATTTGGAAGAAGCGAAGGTTGAGCTGAGTTCGCCAACTTACTTGACTGACTTTGACTCTTCTCTCTCTTCTGTTCTCTTCTGTTCTCTCTAGAGTTCTCATGCTCTCATCGCCATCACCAACGAGCGTGTGTGTTGTGTGCAATGAATGTTACAACAATGCTGGAGTCGAGAAAGAAAAGAGAGAGAGAGAATGAGAGAGAGGGAGAGTTCATGCAATTTTAAATGTATGTACGTGCACAGTGCACAGTTTTACCTGAGCCACAATCCACAATCTATGTAGAATCTACAAACTACAATCTACATGTTCCGTTCCGTACAAGGGCGAGGGGTTTACCTGTGCAAAGGTATGCATAATGCATAACAGACATCCCTCTCTCTCTTTTGCTTAAGCATTGTATGTTATATGTACAGAGAATTGAGCATTGAGCATATGCTTGGGAATTGTATTGTTGTTGTGGTGGAAAAAAGTCATGTATAGTTGATAGTATTATTCTGTAGTATTGTTGTGTTGTTTCCCCTAGTCCCTCGCTCTGCTTGATGCTTGATGCTTAGTACTTGATACTTGATACTGCAAAAATATCCGTGTAGATGGTACACGGATATTTGGTAGTTCGTGAACCAGGGATTTCAACAGAGGAGAAGAAACGGATTGTGCACAAATACAAGTATAGGAGTAGGAGTAAGAGTACAAGTATATCTGTATCTTCTTTTGTATGTGATAGCTAAGATATTCACATTTATGCATCTATCCACTTTTGCTTGATATTGATAGAGCTTCTTCATCTCTCATTCCCTCTCTTGTGTTTTGTTGGTTGGTCGGGAGCAATGACTTCCTTCATGTGAGTGACGTCACACTGTATTATATCATACGAGAGACGAGACTATACAAACTACAAACTACAGAATGTGCAGATTGTTATGATGTTTAGATACATACTATTTCGTATTTCGTATTTCATACCTTTGTACACATACTTAAAACGGACATTATACAACAGAGAAGAGCCTTTATTGCACTGGATTTTTGCCTGTGAGGAAAGGATGTGTCCTCTCTTCTTCCTCCTCGCTCGCTGTCTATTGTCCATTTTCCATGTGGCCAGAGTCCACAGCAGTTTACAAAAATCCATGTACAATGTACAAGTCCTTATATCGAAAGAGCTATAAAATATAAAATATGAAATATGAGTTGTGAATTATTTGTTCTGCCGAGTTGGAAACTGAAACTGATCAATGACCAATGATCAAAGAACAGTGACCACCTGCACTGTATAAAACTTAAAGCTATATTCATTTATTTATTTTTATCAGTATCGCAATATCAAAATCCTATGCTAGATGTATGAAGTATTAAGTATTTGTCTGAGAAGACAAAAGAATTCTTTCTTTTAGATATCTTTGTCAATTATTTTTTTCTTTTTTTTCCTGATTTTTCCACGGTGTAAAACTCAATTTCTTGAAAACTGTATGTTGTATGTTGTGTGTGCATTCCGAATTCCAATCCAATCAAATTGAGTTGAATTCCAACAGTACATCTTTCTCATGTGATGAGACTCGTTCACACAAGACACAAGATATTAATGTATAGAGTAATACATTGTACATTGTACAGTTAGAGAGGAAATGTTACTAAATGAAAGTGTCATTGAATATTGAATATCCAACAGGATTATGATGTTACTGAGTTGAATTGAGTTGAGTAGCTGAGCTGAGTTGTTTAACCATTATTCTTTATTCTTTTTGCTTCATTTCATGTGTAGAGTGTAGAGTGAAGAACCGGAATGGAATGGATCTGCAATCTGCATCCAGGAAAAAGAAAAATACCTTAGGCTTGATTTGATTTGGTTGGCTTTGCTTTGATTCGATTGGAATTGAATAATGTTTCCTCTGATTGGATTTGATCTGTTTGTCTCATGTGATGTGGTGTTCTCTCGAGCAATAAGTTTCCGTAATCATTCGAGACTCTAGACTAGAGACTCGAGACACAAGAGCAAATTCCTATTGAAAGAAGAAAATTTTACAGTATATTTTGTTCAAGCTGGTTTTTTGGCTGATTGTGCACATATTATAAGTACATTGTACGTTATGTTATGTTAATGTTCACACTGTATTTTTCTGAAAAATCTGACTACGTTCATTTCAAATCAGCTCAAATCTCAAATCAGTCCAACCCATTCAACTCACAAGTCATTGGATACGTGAGATGGAATACGTGGAAGAATAATAATCAATTTTAGCATCAGAAACGAGAAACGAGAATACCCATCATGAAATAAATACGCACCTCATCATACAGCAAGCACCATGAGCAAGAAAATATTACAATGTACAATATGCAGATTGAGACAAACATAGTCAGTTCTCTAGGGAGAACGTGCACTTTTTAGTTTTTTGAAAAAAAGTTTTGATAAAGCTATAAAGCTATGCAAGCTGCACAGAACCAAAAAGTATCTTAAATTTTAAATCTGGAACTGCAGCGTGTATAATTTATAATGTATTCTAGATTCTAGATTCTAGCGTATGCAGTCATAATTTGAGCAGGGTTAAAAAATTCAAAATTCAAAAGCAAACTTGATGCATATTTTAGCGAGCAACAAAAGTGTAAATAGTAAATAGTAGATGGTAAAAAGCGTGTGTTGTATGTTGTACGTAGCATTCAAGTGTAGTCGTCAGGTGGTTATTAGTTGTTTCTTTTTTTCTTTTCCCCGTTGCAGCAAAGACACTCTGTACTCTGTAATAGACTGTAATAAATCTAACTATGGGCAATGTGTTACACATTACACATTACACATAAATATCTACTACGTGCAAGTAGTTAGTATAGCTTTTGCATTTTTTTCTCCTGTTCTTCTTCTTCCACCACTGTATAAATAATAGATAAATTGGTGTACATCGTACATGGAAATGAATTAAGAAGTATTATGTAAAGTATATGCAGTATTTTATACACAGTACAGTGTACAGTGTTTACGTAATATAATATTACGCGTAATTCCATGAACACGCTCTTTTTTATACACAAATGTACTTACTTATACTTATTGTTTATTGTATTTCCATGTGATTATACAATCAAGCTGATACATTGTGTATTATTCTATATACTAAACTCTCGTTATCGTTCTCATTCTCATTATGTTTCCCCTCTTCAAGACTTGAACTTCCTTCCTACACAAAATATAAACTGTAGGAGCTTTTGTGTATTAAATATTAGGTATCAAAACCGCTCCACGATCCATCTTGAAGTTCAACTTGAAATAAATGTATAAAATTCATGTACAAAGCTCTCTTCTCTTTTCTTCTCTTGTTCTTTCCCTCGTCTTGTTTGGTGTTTGGTTCTTTGATGCTTGTTACTTTTTTCCCCTGTCTTTCGTATTTCGTACAGACAAACATTGTTCCCCGTCACGAATATCCAGTATCCAAGCTTCATAATGTAGAATATAGATACTCTATACTCAATGCTCAATGCTCAATGCTCAATACTCACACACTACTGTCTACTCTTTGTACTCTCTTTATATGTAATTGAATGCATACTGTATAATCACAACAAAGGAGAAGAGCAGTACAATTTTAATGACTTTCACAATTTCCAGTTTCCACTTTCCAGCTTTGATTCAATTCACAACGCAAAACTCAAAACTCAAAACTAAAGAAACAAAAGTATGGAATTGACGAGTCAAAGTCTCACGTTTATTATGTGTGCAGTGTGCAGTCTACATTCTGCATAAAACATTCAAGTGTTCAAGTTTCAAGTGTTGGAGCAAGGAAAACTTTTGTGGTTTTTTAATTCGGTAAATATCGTTATTTGCTTCTTGTTGGTGTTTGGTGTTTGGAATTTGGTTTAATATAATACAAAAAAATAAGTACATGTGCTTTTCTCTTTTTATTTTTCTTTCCAGAGGGAAGATTGAAGATGGCTCTATAATTGTGTCGTTTTATGACTCAACTGTTCAAATGCTTTATGATATTAAAGGAATATGAAGCATAGAGTTTGGCGTGTCTTTAGTTTTGACAGTCCATAATTATTAGAAAGAGTGACAGTTTTAATAGCTACTGATTTAGAAACTACAAACTCTACGAACCACAAAATTGTCCTCTTATTCTGTCTTTTATGTGCTATGAAATATTAAACAATGTATTTAGTCAGTCAGCAGTCAATGCGAAGCTACACATTATACGCATTACGCATACCGCATACACAGCATTTAAAAGCTCATTTTTTGTTTTGAGTTTTGAGTATGGAGTATGGAGAATTCATACGTAAAATTGACAGTAATAATAGAGCTTCTCTCGTTTACTCCATTTATACTCTATTTTATTTATTTTATTAATCCACTTCAAAGATAAGAAGACGGAATGATTTTATATTTTTCCACGCCATATCCATGTTTACGTCTTAAGGGAATGAAAAATGATTTTGTATTTCATATTCATTTTGCATAGAAATGAAAAATAAAAAGTACATATTTATAGTGGGCATTTTAGATGAGGGAATTTAATACCTTGGGAATTCAAAAGTTTTGGACATGGTGAATGAGGAATACATTTTGCAGTATCATATTACATTTCAGCATTAGCAGTACTTGAATCTTGAATTGTTTTATGTTTTATGCAATTCACATGCAAAAACTATTATGCATAAAAGATGATGCCACAAGTATCTAATATCTAATATCCAATGTCACTCTATGCAGCAACACTTGTACAGGAATTTCAAGTGGAAAGAAAAAAAATCCATGATCCATGAGCCAAGTTCATTATACATTTATACATTATACAGGTATTTATTTCTGAGAAAATCCGTGTCCACTTGAGTCTTGAATCTTGAGGAATGAATCGCCATTCGTTTTCATGATTTCCACAATTTTTCAAGTGTACAAAAAGTTTTGACAGTCCTACAATAGAAATGACACCACAAAAGACAAGCCACCAGCACCACCACCTTGTTATCATAATCAGCCCTTTTTATTTGTTACTAAATGCTCATGGTGATTCAATTGACAGTCATATTCATCTTCTCAAAGCTCTCAATTCTCAATTCTCAGGTTTAAAGTTTCAACAGCCAACAGTCAACACTCGCCTCCTTTTTGTGATTACACCTAATTCAAAAGGGGCTTTAGGATGCAAAAAAAGTGTTGTATAACTTTATCTTCTTGAGTTTTGCTTGGAGATTGCTTATTGTTCAACGGCGTGGAGAAAAGAAACACCCACAGTAAAATTACATCCTTTTCAGTCTCATCCCAATC
>JABASP010001270.1:0-31831 GCA_019776565.1 Sminthurinus signatus | reverse complement strand
ATCATAATATATAGAGGATACTGTGTCAGAGGACTTTTAAAAAACTCATAACGTTGTTGATAGCTCTGATCATTAAAATTTTCAAACTCGATTGTTGTGCTAATTATACTGTATTTTTATCATGCTCTCATATTTACTTGTATTTAAATAGTAGTTTAACCAGTTTAGAGAATTATACCAGTTTAACAAAATGCTAGAAGAATATGATGTGTGTAAAAAGCAAGTATAAATTGTTGTATTCTATATATTATATTGAACTTCTCACATGAGTTTTTAGTGTGTCATCGCAAGTCTCAAGTATATAATCCTCAAAGAAAAAAGGGGGTTCTTTTCCTTTTTTTTGCATAAAGTTAAAACCCATGTACTTTTAAATAAGTATCTATAAAAATGTACATATTTTATACCTGTATATACATAATACATCATGCTACTTTTGTTATACATACATGTAAAAGAATGATTTTTTTCAAAGTGTATTTTGTCAAGTTGTATGATGCTTCATGTAAATATGCATTGTAAAACATTTGTGTGGTTGATGGTACACATTATTTGTACTTATTAGCAATATACTATAAAAGTAGCATGTTAAAAGAGTTAACGACCTTTTCTACATATTTTTCACACTACTTGTGCTTGACAAACTACTACAGTAATATAATAATATAGAATATTGATTACATTGGAAACGATAAACGCTAACTTGTCCGTAAAAGTATATATATATGAAATTGTATATTATATAGATAAGAAAATACCCTATAAACTACATGGTGATAGTGTATTTATATTGTACGCTGTACAATAATGTATCCATCATAAACAGAGAGATATGAATGCTACTACAATTTACTTTTATATAATTTGTCTGAGATTATTCAGCATGTGCAAAAACGTACATGGGGCAATATGCACAATATTTTCTGCGTGTGTATATAGTGTTCACAATTACTTAAATGCTCACTACATATTTACTTTGTACTTTTGTATATAGTGTATATTGTATATATATAGTTAAACTTTTGAATACTTAGATAGTGATAAGTATAATGTGTGTAGTTTAACTGACAAAAGGTTACTGATGGAAGCAATAGATGTCTGACAAAAATGTTTTGCACAGTTGTTGACGATATAATATGTAAAGTAAGTTTGTTCAAGTACTAAAGTAAGTACGATATACCTATTTATATAACAATGATGTATTATACTCTGTATATCTATATCTGTAGTCTATATAAAGTATGCATTGTTCTAAACAATTTATATATATATCAAAAAAATATAAATACTTTTTATATATAGCTACTCTGTATTTGTACACAGTGCACCTTTTATACTAATAAACTACTAAATAGAAAAGCTAGTAGGTAGTACAGTGAATACAGAACACAGAATATGTTGTGCATGGGTGCAATGCATAAGTAAATGTAGAGTGGGGTAGTCTGTTATGGTGTTTATGTGTCCATGTAAAATGTAAATATCTCTCTTTTTCTCTCTCTGTATATCTGTAGAGCTGTAAGTCTGTGAATGTCTATCATGGTGAATACAAAATACAAACACAAATAGAGGTAGTACACTATTAATGTTATACATAAAAAGAGGATTTAGTTGAAAAGTGAAATGAGAAGAGAAAAAAATTTGCAATGCTTTGAGCTTTGATCGTGTGTGGTTGTCAGCATAGAATATAGAATATAGAACATAGAACGTAGTAGAACTGTGTAGAGTATATAGGAATAGTAAAAAGTAGGTCAGTTGAAATTTTTGCTAGCCGCACTTTTGACAACCCTTTGAGTCTACTACAAACTACAAACTACAATATTTCCTACACATGTAATAAGCATAGCATTCTCTCTGTCTCATTTTTGGCCTGTCTGTGTCCTATATAATATATATATTATTAGAAATACAGAGCACACATAAAAAAAAGGAAAACAGACTAGGATAAAAAAAAACTTACTTTTTCCATTACATCTGTTACACGTAACACGTAACATCGTAACATGTAATATGTTATGTATCATAGTACCACTTTCTAGATTCTAGATTCTAAATTCCAAATACATGTAGAATGTAGAAGTATTATCTAATACACTGATCCACAAGCCACATTTTATCTCATAAACATGAACTAAATATGTCTAAATTCTAAACTTGTGTTTGTGTACAATATACAAAAATTGTAGGGTATCTTTTCTATCCTCAATGTTATTCTCGTATAATAGCTTAGTTGTATCATGTAGAATATGTAGAATATATATAGGGAACTGTACTCGTAAAAATAATTATCATTTTTAATTAAAATTATGGAGAATCTCTCTACCAATTTTTTAAGTCTGTGAAAAGTAGGAGAAAGATTAAAAGTTTAAAATATTGTGGATGCACAAGTTTAAAATTCTAAATTTAAGCTTACTTACTTAAACATGAATATTTTGGAGATTGGAAATTGGAGACTGGAGACGTTTTCATTTTCCATATTTTTTAGTCACCCGTCCAAAACATTCGGAATTCTTATTTCTTATGTAGGCTAGTAGCTAGTAGCTAGTGGATATTGGATACATAGATTTTACATTTTTTTAAAAATTGAGAAATCTCTACAAGCATTTTAATTAAGCACCAGCTTCACTTTTTTCTTAACTTTGTTCAAAAGAGTAAAGACAAAACTTGTTGAGTTGGTAAGAAAAAAAATGATCAGTTAGGAAAAACAGGCGGTGCCGGTAGCGGAATAAATTTCTCGGAATGAAAATTTGTTTCTAGGTCTGTAGAAACCAGAAACCGTACTACAAAAGTATTACATACTACAATATTGGTAGGCACTCGAGTCATTTTCATATAATTAGTACAAGATTTTAAAACGTAAAATTTCTACGAAATTTATATTAGCTATATATACTATGTACCAAATTCCTAGATATGTACATGTCTGTGTGTTGTGTCTTGTGTGTGGTTTTTATAATGTATTTAATATGTAATGTACTTTAAAACTTGGAAATCGTTTATATGGTAAATGTACATCTAAAATCTGAAATCTAAAGTTTCAACTCAAGTTGATCAATATCATGATCAAAAACCTACCTACCGCAAATATTAAATAAAGTTTCACATGTTGTATAACGTGTAACCACTTTTGAAAAGTTGGGTAATATATAAGTAATATTAAATATTATATATTATATTTTGACATTCTACATTCTAGATTCTAGATTGAATCTAGTTACTTTCATTTTATGCTTCATTTTCCACATGCATCTAAAATCTAAAATGTAAAATCATGTGTATGTCAAGCTCTCTCTCTCTATATATATTTTCTCTCCTCTTCGACAGTCTACAGATATAGTAAGATTTGAGTTTTGAGTTTTATTTCATATTATTATATAATTTGTCTGGATTTTGAATTGGTTTTGCTTTTTCCATTTCCAAGTATAACCCATATAACATATAACCCACCACCCATCACCCATCACATGCATCAAATATCAAATATTCCATCACATCAAGTTGACTTGACTTGGATTTTTAGTGTAGTTTGTATAGTTTGACGTCGCCTTATTTCTGCAAAAGGGAAAAAGGGAAAAAGGCGAAAGGTGTGGGGAAAACTTTAGATGAATTGTGACATGACCACATTAAATTTTAAAAAAGGGTGTAGAACTTTATAGAGGTACATGCATAATATTATGCAGTATAGAATATAGAAATTGTACAATTGTACAAAAAAGAATATAGAACGAAGAACGAAGTCTTAAGTAGCACAGAGCTTAGACTATAGAATTTATAGAATAAAATCAGTAATAGAAATAGAGAAGAGAGAGTAGATAAAAAGTAAAAAGTAAAAAAGTAAGGTGACGGAAGAAAACGCAATAATTTTTTAAAGTTTCAAGAACGTTCAAGAGTCAAGAGTCAAGATGAAGGGAAATCAAAAGATTTTCTCAGTTTTATCAAGAACTCAGTGAAAGTCGAGTCAAGTCGACTCAAGTCAACTCAATTTTCCATTTTCCATCTCTTCTTTCTTACGTGCAGAATACCGAATACGGATATGTTCTGTGGTGATCGGTGATGGTGAAAGAATTTCGTGATAATGTCCCAGTCCTTTGAATGTTTCCTGTTCAGCTTCAGAAAATGGAAAATGTGAACGTGAAATGAGTTCAATATTCCATATTCCACATTCAACGTTCAGGTTTGGTGTTTGGTGGTGCATGATTTTTCAATGGAAAATTTTCTCCGTGTATCATGTTAAAGCTATTCTTTCCATTTTCCACGTACTTTTCTTCTGTATTCTTTATTCTATATTCTATACATTCTGTGTCAAACTCATTCTAGAGTTTTGTATGTGCATGTTTTTTAAGGACTAAAAACTCCAGAGTTGCACTTGGAAATACGTTAGATAGCAAATAGCAAATACCGACTGCCGACTGCCGACGCTCCCACGTAACATTCACCAAACACCAAACATCAAATTCTGGATTCTGGATCAAGAATTTCCAACACTGTGCACTGTGCAATGTGCATGCGAGAATTCTTTGTCACATTTGAGATTCGAGATTCAACATTGTATTTTTATGCCTACTGAATTCGTTCGTCCAGGTCGAATTCGAACGTTGAATAACGGGACAAAATAATAATATGACATAGCATTTAAATGACTATATGCTCTGATGTATGATAAAGACGAACATTGATGTATGATGTATATAGTATATGTAACAATGTTCTATAATACTAGAATCCAGAAAAGATTCTTCTGGATTCTGGATTCTTCTTATTCTCCTTCTTGTTTTCCTAGAATATCTTTAGAACGGGTTTTAGAACGTTTGACTTTACTTTTCTTCAATTGAGAATAAACATTTTAGTTTTTTGGGAAGGTGAAAGCTGCAAAAACCATAGGTTTCTCATTTTTACCATTATTTAATCTTTATTCTAAAAAATTAAAAGAGGGGTTGGAATAAAAAAAACTTTTGGTTTTTGGTTGCATTAAAATTTAGAAATAATGTTGCAAAAGCTCTTTTTTTTTCTTATCCCCTCAATTTTAAAATTTTTATTGGACTACAAATTCATGAAATTTTGAGGAAGAAACAGAAAAACAGTGGATGTAAAAAAGGGTCAACTTTTCCATCTATATTTTTTCCAGATCAAATTAAAGTAAAGTAAGAAATGCGAGTTTAGTTTCAACTATTTGTTCTACACGAGACCTCACTCTCGACTCTCGATTCTCGATCATTTTACTAGAGCTCATTCCACTATACAAAATACAAAACGGTGCAAAATAATGCACACACATGTGAAATGTTGAAACACAGGTTGCCAATTTTTGCACGTTCCATTTTCTATTTTCTGCATTCTGCGGCACATGTACCTTTTACACTGTAGACTGTAGATTGTAGATACTAGATTCATATACCAGTACACCAGGACTGTGTTTCCGATTACCGATTATCGATAGTCTCAATATTAGTAATAATAATACTAGTTTTAGTAACTTGGACCTACGATCAACTCACTATAAATATTACGGTTCCTTTTCTCTCTCTCTGCCAAAAATTCCTCTCCAAAACACAACGAGCAGAAACAGCAACAGCAAAAGAACTCAACTTCAACTTTAGCTTCTTCTCGCATTTTTGCGAATTACGAATTGCGAATGCCTCAAACTCTACAGTACAGACTACAGACTACAGGGAACATTATACATACTACATGCGTTATACAAAATACATGCTACATATTACACCAGACAATATAGAATATAGCATGAACCATGAACCAGTCAGTAGCAACCAGCAGTCTACATTCTACACTCTACAGAATACAGTCTACAACACAGCACAGAACAAAACACAAAGCATTGAGCATATAATATAATATACTCGTGCGCCGTCCTCGTTCTCCTTCTCGTCCTCGTCTGTCTTCGCCTGTTTCGTCTGTTTCCTAGCCAGACGACGACCTAACCTACGCTAACACTAACACAAACACGAACACACTCCAAACTCCAAGCTTCAAGCTTCAAGCAAGTGAGTGAACTTTAAAACCAACCAGCAACCAGCAAGCTTTTTCAACAACCATGGCCAAAATTATTCTCTCCTTCTTGTTTCTTCTCCTTCATTCCACATTCTACATTCTACATTCTACTGTATACTTTAGTTGTATAATTTGTGTACTGATAATTGCACAGAGTACAGAGTACTTGTGTTCTACTCAATTGTGCATAGACATTAAACATTAAACATTAAAGCTGGAGACACTGGATTGAAAACTGAAATTGAAAATATTTTCTGTGGACTCATCTCATTGGTTTTAAGTGGAGGAACAATTTACAAGCGGCAATCGACGGTTTGTGAGGACTGTGTACTACAAAATACAGAATACAAAATACAAAACAAGAACTGCAAAGTGCCAAGTACAAACTGTGAATTGCGAATTGAGAACTTCCCTCGACTCTAGATTCTAGATTCTAGATTCTCGACTCTCGGCTGTTGCTGCTACTCTAGGATTTACGATTCATGATATTTTCCACTCATGAGTTGATTGTCCTTTTTCCTTTACTAATGTACACATTCCAAATTCTATACGCTGTCTGCTGTTCAGCCTAAAAGCTGTGCCGTGTAAATATCATGTACTTTGTACTGTGTTTTGAGTTTGGAGTTTAGAGTTTTGGGGTCTGGATGCGCTTCATTCTGTGACTTGTACAATTTGTCATTTACAATTTATTTTTCGCAAATTTACAAAGTCTCCAAAGTGATTCAAAGTTTGAGAACGAGGAGGATTTAGTTTTTTCCTAGTGACCATCGTCCGTAATCCGTAATAATATGATAAAATGACTAGTGCTTTAACTGGGAAATTCGGAAATGGATAATAAAGTAAAAATCAACTTGAATTAAAAATTAAAATGTTTCAAGTTAAATCCCAACTTAAATAGAAATTTGATATTGTATACCTAATATGTGATACCTTTTTTTAAATCAAAGAGAGAAAAGACGAAATTCAATATCGGGCAGTGTCAAGTCTAATGCCTAATGTCAAATACCAAGCCAATATCCAATCTGAACACATAACACATACATGTGAATTTGTGCCTCAAAGCTCAAAGTGTGTAGAGTGTAGAGTATAGAAAATAGAAAATTGAAAAAGAGTTTACTACAATTTCTTGTTCCTTTGGCTTTTGACGTGTAATTTAATCTAGTGCAAATTGTGATTTGGACTGAAAAAGTGGATGCAAAAGTTTCGTCTCACTAGTTCTCTTGTGCTCCAAGAATCTAGATGCGAGAATCGAGAATCTCCTCCCGTCGTCTTATTCCTTATTCCTCGCGTTTTTGTGATCTCTCTCAGTGATATTCCCCTGTGTCTATGGTCTATGCTATCCAATTAAAATGGGAATTTTTACTCGTCTCAAATCTCTCTCTCTCTGCGAAACACACACATTTACTCTCTCTCTCTCTCTCTCTGCCTCGCTATCTCAGGCTGGTGAATAAACAAAAGCCTGTTGCTAATCATGTTCCTCACTCTTGTACTGTTGTCCTGTGTTTTGTGTAGTTTGTAGTTTGTACTGTGTAGTCCTGAGAGAGTTCAACTTACCCGACTATTGAAATTTGAAATGTATTCAGTTGACTGTTGGATCGGATTGGATTGGAATTCAAACGGCATAAATAATTATACTATCATTTCTACAAAATAGAAAATAGTAGGATGAAAATATAATTTATAGTGTGATTTTTCTCACTTGTGACTTGTGACAGTCTTAAAATATAAACCATACAACATGCAACGCTTAAAAAAGAATCATAAAATGCTACACCTGTCTTTTTTGGATTTCTGATTAACTCAAGTTCAAATTTACGTGTAATTTCAAATAAATCCATCCGACCTAGTCAACAAAAAGACAAGTAGACAAGTGAATCAAAAAGAGGAAAAAATGAAAAACCTTGATAAAAAACCTTTTAATTTAATTTTTGTGTATTGAACGGAAATTAAAAAACTATTTATTATTCATGTGTATAGAAAATCAGTGATATTTGTTAGTTTAACAATCAACAATCAAAATTCAAATTCAAATTTTATACAGCTTGGATTTTTACCTGTGAATTTAAAAAAAAAACTAACTTTGAACAAAGAACAAAGTGGAATGAAATTATCAATAATCAATAATTAATCAAATTTCCAAAAGTATCAAAATTTGAAAGCCAAAAGGTTGAAAAAATATTTACAATTTTTACATTTCGGAAACCTTTCCATTGATAAAATACAAAAATAAAAATACAAACTGAGTTGAAAAATTAGAATGTTTTTGCAAACAACTTTCATTTCTTATGACTTATGACTTAAGACGACTGAAAAGCTTGATTTTCTGGATCGTCATTTTTCCCAGATTATACATGAACTTTTTATGACTGTTTTGTGTGTGTAGTGTATAATGCATAAGTAACATTAAAATAATAAAGATTGGATCCACTAAGCCCTCACTGAAGAAAATGTAGGCATGTCTGATGTCTGAGGATGGGATGGTGAAGATGGTGCCAAAATATAAAATGGCAAATGGCATTCATCGTCTCAGTTCACAGTTAGTTCTCGAGTCTCAAGTCTCAAGTCTTCTTCTTCTTATTTCTTTCATCTTCCATCTTCCATCCATCGTCATTCCCTTATTTTTTCTTCGTACTCATCATCATCGTTGTTACACCACTTGATTAATTTGTGACCCTGGATGAAAAATGTACACTTTTCCTGTCATTGAAAGCTGAATGTTGAATGTTGAAAGTTGAAAGAGACGACGAACAACAACGACTGACCCGAAAATCATGTTTCAAGAAAAAGGAATGAGAAAATGAGAAAAACCTGACAGCCTCGGTTTTCCGTACACTATAAAAAGTACACTGTATACTTTTACACATATGGATACACTCGAGACTCGAGAATAGAACACTCCACACTCCATACACATTATTTAGATATGTATATCTACAACAATTTTAATAAATATCATACTCCTCCCATGATCAAAGAAAAAAGATTCCCTCTCATTTTTTTTATCTCCTTCTCTTTGTACTTTGTACACTGTTCATTGAACTCGCTCCTCTCTCGGATTTTACATTTTGTAATCTAATTTTTATTATGTATAATGCACCATGAACTCTTTACTACTTATCATTCGAATCAACCAGCAACTATCAACTATCAAATTTCAAATTTCAACGCTCAAAGTGCAATGACCTTTCGTTTCTTCAGTTTCAGTGATCAGTTTGTTTTTGTTTTAAAAAAGCGAAAAAAACAATAACAATTATAATCAAAATGCTTAAATATTAAATCAAATAAAAATCTGTTTAACCGTCTTTTAGTACTATATTATACTATTGATCATTGATACTTGTGATTTTTAACTTGATACTTGATAAAAGATAAAACAGTGCATCAAAGAAAGAAAAGGTGTCAGAAATGAAGAAGAAGAATGAGACGTCCAATCAATTTTGAATTTTATGTTGGCCATCTACTTTCCAGGTAATTTTTTTTTACTTTTGAATTTAAATATACTTGTACATTGTCATTTGTATGTGCAATTTACTTGAGGAATTTTTATGGTAGATGCTAGATGCTTTAATTTTGTACTTGTATTTTTGTATTCGTATTTGTCCCTGAGTTTCGTTGGTTTTGTATTTTGTACATGGACTGAATGAGACAAAGATGTTTCTATTTAGATTCTAGATTTTAGGTATTTACTTGGTTTTCTGTCTGTACATTCTGTCTGTTTGTATAACCACAACACAATACAATGTACAATAAAACAAAATACCACGTCAAACTAAAATCTAAAATGTACAGAGTACAGAAAACCAGAGAGAAAAGAGAAAAGCTTCATGTATCTTAATTTTCTCTGTGCCGGTATCTAATATCTATCCACCTAAAATTTACAGTTTACAAATGAAGTTCAAGTGAACATGACAAAACCGCAACAGCTCCCTTTCTCCACATTCATCTTCTTTATCTTTCTCTATTTTCGTTGTCAGTAGTCATCTTCCTTTTCCTTTTCCTTCCTCATTGAAATGTGAAATGTAAAATGTAAAATGAACTCAACTTGTTCCGTCTTTGACTTTGACTTTAACTTGAACTGTGGTAATTGGTAATTGGTAGCGGTGGTGGCTGGCGGGTAACTTGAAACTTGGAACGTTTCGACTATTTTACTATTTGAGCCTTTCCATTTCCTACCTGTATTTCTACATTCCATATCCTATAGTTAATTTCTCCATTTTCCATTCCACATGGCTTCATTACTAAATACGAAAAGTGAGATAATAATTACGTAAAATTGGGAATGTTGAAAGCGACCTCACTGAATACTGCATAATATTTGAATGAGGCAAAAATGGAATGATTGATGAGATATAATTGTCTTTTTTGTACAATGTACATGGTATGTGTGTATGATGTGTATGCTTATTCATTACGCAAGATAATCGACAGCAATCGCATTCCACGTTCCATATTTTATCAGACATTACACATGCGGGCATGCGACATGCGTCTCCTTGCAAGAACAAAAATAATTGAACCAACTAACAATCACCAATATCCATCAATCATCTAATATCTAATACAAGTCTACAAAGTTATGAATGAAAAATACGGTCATTTACCCTGCTGTTGTTGTTTTTGCTTTTATTTGATGCTTGATGCATCTGAAAAAAATAAAACGGGGGAAAAGGTAAAACCTTCGCATGGCCGTATAATTACAGAGTTTTTGCATCAAATTTACCTACCTGTCTTTGACTGTGTATTGAAAAAAGGAGACAGGAAAGGTTTTCTAAATGCAGTGTACACTGTACAGAGTTTCTAGATTGCATTTAGCATTTATAATGAAATGTGTACCAGTAAAAAATATCAAGTATCAAGTATCAATGAGCATTTAACATTTTACATTTTACAATAGATTAGAGCTTTGTATTCTTTTTACTTTTGCATCATATTTGGAAAAATAGGAGAAAATTGGAAGTAGTCCAAACTCATGTGTATTTTACAATACACTGTACAATTTACATTGTACATTGTACATTTTACATGCATGTCCGTGTACATAGTTACAGTACAATCTACAATGTACAATGCTTCTCCATCACGCTCTAAACTCGGAATTCCAAACTCCAAACTCCAAACTCAGAACCCACAGTTGTCTTAGTTCTTAGTTCGTGTTGTCATTTCAGAAGCTTAAATCGATACAACTGTCTAGACGCTAGAAGAAATTCAGACTAAACCGAACCGAACTGACCAGCAACAGTTTACTACTCTTTTCTATTTTCCTTTCCATGCTTACTTTTGTCTTTTGTCCAGCGGACTTTGACATATGTAGACATGGGATATTTTGGAACATATCAGAATTGACATTTACACTTGTGCAAACATAAAACATAAAACATACCTATTCAATATTTACTATTCACTATTTACTGTTTACGCACATTTTTAGTCCAACATGAAACAAAAGAATATTTAAGCCTTCATTTTGATTAGATACTTGAGACTTTAGACAGCGGATTATTATTATTATTATTTTGTATGATATTATTTTTTATTATTTTTCATATTATTATTGTATGAAATTTTAAGACAAATTTTCCTTCCAAGTTGATGAATTTTTAAAATCATTCAAATTATGTATTGTATATTTCAGAAAATGAGGAAATTTTACCGACTGTCGTTTGTTGGTTGTGTTTTGTCTTTATTTTATTGTAGAATGTAGAACCAAGTTTGAAGATGGAGTGGATTTTGCTTAGTGCTAAATTGGAGTTTAATGATTATAAATAAGTGACTGCCTCATGCTTGTTGCAGATACAATTGAGGCAGAAAGGGAAAACTGACGATGCAATTCTTCCTCATTACTCTTGTCTCTCTTCTCTCTCCTCTCTTCATATAAACTGTACATAAAATGTACATGTGAATTTACATCTATATCTATATTTATAGCTTGTTGCTTCAATGTTCAATGTACAGTGTACAATGTACAATGCACAAGGTTTGCTCGTATACTTTGTACTTTATACGCAACCCATTTTTCTTCATTTACTCTTCCTCCTGAACCCTGAACAAACACCGATATATTTTACTTTGGGTGAAAGAAGGAAAAAGTCCTCTTGAGCTTGAGCTAGAATCTAGAACCAGAACCAGAACCAGCCGATAGACGATACAAGAAAATAAAAATAATAAATAGACCGAAAAATGCATGTTTTTTTTCAATCACAGAATTTTTTGGTACTTTGTAAACTGTATATTATGTTTTTGTAAATTTTAAATGCATTTTCATTTTTAGTTTTATTACTTGGTGAAATTTTTTATGCATTTTGTCTGTGTTTGTGCATTTATTATCTACTTGACTGTTTGAAATTTGCAATTTACAACTTACAATGTCGTGTATATTTAATATTTAAAAACAGCTGTAGACCATGATCATGATTCAAAATTCCAAAGCTGTAAGCCTTGAGCTGTGAGCCATGAACCATGAACCATGAAAATTTTATGAGACAAATTTGCCAACGTCTAAATTCTTGTCATGTGGTGCAATTTTCCTTCCCAGTGCCACTACTTTTTTGGCACTACCGAGAATCCTCGAACCAAAAAGTAAAAACTCAACTGAAAAGCCAAAGCCAAAGCCAACTTCTTTATATGTAAGTGAGAAAATAGAAGAAAATTCCTTTTCTCCTTCTCCTTCCCATTTTTTGCCCATCATGTAACGAATAAAAAGAAACAGAAAAAGAAAAAGGGTGGAATGTAAAAAAAACAACAACATAAAATAAGTACAAAGAGAAGTTTTGTATGTTCCAAGTATTCAAAGTTGTATTTGTAAATTTTGAATGTGTATTGTAGTAAAAATATTTGCAAGTTGCAAATTATTATGTATATTCTATTTTATACATTTTTTGATGATACAAGTTCAGCTAGAATAAGAATAAGTTGAGTAGTTGAGGGGTTTTCACATCTTCTCTTTGAAAAGCCAAAGGATAAATGTCAAATGTGATAAATATTATTTCAGAATCCGAATCCGAATTCTAGGCCACAGAATATTATAAAATACCATTCACATTTTATGACACGGATTTTCCCTTTGTAAAACCCGACATGTTGTAAAGAGTTTTTTATTGGTTAAAGTTTGTACATACTATAAACTATAAACTGCACGAGATGCGGGACGTATCTTGTACATTTTCTGCATCGTGACTCGGAACTCTTAAAGCATGTGGGATTTGTTATTCTTCCGCTTTCCATATTCCGGAAATTGGTAAGATTGGAAGATTTTCCATTGAGAATGTGCACAAGAGATGGAGGACTGGAGACTGGAGACGTCGACAGCGACATCACAAGAAGATATATCAGCATTTTATGAAAACATACCACAAATGATACATTGCAAATATCAGGTATTAGCAAGATAAAAAGTTTCATTTCCATGTTCAAAAGTTGAATCATATCAAGTTTACATGTGTGTAGTTTGTACTTTATAATTTGAACATCCTTTTTACTCGTTTTTTGATTTTTGACTAAAACAATTTCGTCGAGCTCATCTTTTGCCGTTTGCAATTTGCAGCTTACTCCATTGTACAAAATACAAATGAGACTATCTGCTTCAATGTTCAATCTCTGTTTTCATGTGTATTTTGCATGCATATGTGAAGCCCAGAATGTGTAATACACGAGTTTTTATGCTCTATTCGTTATTTGTACTTGACTTGAGACTGGATAATCATGTTAAATTATTTTTGGTGGATTGATTTGATTTGGTTTGGTTTGGATTACTCCGGAAGCTTGATGCTTTTCAAGCAAGTTGAAGCGGATGGAGTCAACAGCAGAAAATCTAGAATCTAGAATCTTGAAACTTCAACCTAGAATCTAGAATCTAGAATATAGAATTTATAGTCTAGGGAATTTTCTCAGAGTAAGATTGGCTCTGTGAAGAAATTAGTTTGTTGGAATTACCACAGTATTTCAGAATTTCTCTGACTCTAACTGGAAGTCTGACGCTAGTTCTTTCACTGATATGAACATTGAACATTGGCATCGGCATAGACATCAGCACCGGCATTAGCTTTTATTATATAAGATAGAAAATGGAATACGTTTTCTTTCTCCTTGGCTGTCTGGAGTCTGGAGTCTGGTGTCTAGCAGCTGGATGGAATCCTCACGTGAAGTTGTTATATTACACAATCCACAGTAAATACATATGATATTCTCTCAGACAACGAGAGCCACATGAGACGCAGAGCAAAGTACAGCAAGTCCTGGAACCTGGACACAACAGAACAGACCAGAGTCGTATGTGTTTTGTGGTCTCCATCTCCTTTGTCGTAAAACCTACTTCCTTTTCCTTCACTTTGACTAGAGACTGGAGGCTGGAGACTGGAGACTGAAACTGGACTGGAGAGGAGTAGAATGAAAAGACATCAAAATATTTCACCAGGATATGCACATGTATATTTACATGCAATATGAAACAGACCAGGCCAGACACAAACAGAAACAAGAGCACAGAGAAAACAGAAAATAGAAAATAGACTTGATATTGCAATTCTTTACTTGTACATTTTACATATGCTAAAAGAATTACAGAGGACAGTTGCTTAAAACTAAAAGGGAAACTAACCAACTTTTTCTTTTTCTTTTTCTGTCTCTGTCTTATACACACTCCAAACTCCAAATATTATGTACATATTCTGTCCAACAAGGAAAAACTCTAATATTGAACATTTTCGCATTCGCATTCTACTCGTCTACTTTTATTCTTTGTAAATATACACTATGCACGTGTATGGAGTATAGAGAATAAGCTATATGTACATGAGCATTACATTTACGTTTATATTCAGAGAAGTTTATGCTTCCTGCTCCAGTCATTCCTTTCCTTCCTTTCTTTTGAGTCTTGAGTCTGGGAGAGTGGAGAAGGGAGAATAAAATTTCTTGGATCAATAAAGTCTGGCTGTGTACTGTATATAGCTGCCTATATCATATGTCTGTACATTGTACATATGCACGTATATCATGTGTGTTAGTTCTTAGTATCAAGTTCCAGTATCCAGTATTCAGTAGAGCGAGTACTCGAAGAGTATGCTCTACAGTTGCTATTGATATGCATGTAGAATGTAGAATGTAGAATGTAGATACTATGCTCTACACAGTATAAAGTTTGCAAAAGCTCTACTCTCTACTCTCTACTTTGAGCAGTTTCTTGTAACCACTTTCTCTCGTTGGTTTTTCTCCTTCTCGTCTGCTTCATATAATATAATATAATATGTTCAATTCTCAATGCTCAATATTATATTATATTCTATTATATTTTGCGTGTAGCGTGTAGCGTGTAGTGTATTACATTTCATGTGTATAGGAATATTATATGTTCGTCTTGAAGTGTAAGTGTAGTGTAATTTGTACAGTGTGGACTTGTATAGCTTTTTATAGGTCTGTCTGGATTGCTTCTCTCTCTCTCTGTCTCTTCTTTCGTTACTTTATATAAAAGTATACTGTTACTAAAATTGTACATGCATAGAGATATTTGCAATATAAAAATAAGGTTGAGCATGGAGCATGGAGTATTGAGCCGAGTGTAGATATGTAGCGGATATAGTATGTAGTATATAGAATATAGAATGTGTAACAGGATTCAGATAGCTTGTGTATTGTGTACTGTGTATATGATACATGATATTCTGTATTCTGTATTCTGTAGGTTGTAGATAAATGAGCATGTTCTTGATACGCGAAAGAAACCAAGAGAGAGAGAGAGGAGAGAGAGACAGTCTGGAATTTTTCCCTTTCAACTCTTTACAGACCATGAAACATGCTTCTCTTGGTTCTTGGTCTAGGTCTAGTCTGGCTCTGGCTTGGTTTCCTTGCCCTAGTCGCTTGTACGAATACTTTCTGTACTCTATTTTGTATCTTGTATCTTGTAACTCGTATTTGTTTGAAGTTTACTCGTTCTCTCACAGTATATTCTATATTCGCATTCGCTCACCAGTTGTTCCTTGTTCGTCGTTCGTTACTTGTTACTTGTAATTCGTTTTTAGATTCGTACTCGTATTTCGTATTTCGGTCTTCGGTCCATTCTTGCATGACTACCTTTAGTATTTTTCGCATTACACTTGTGCTACATTAAATACAACAAAATTCTGTGTAACAAAATGAATGTAGTGTACCTGAGACCTTTACACTTGTCTTGTCATGTCCGATTTTTATGCTACTTGAGAAAAAGTGTAGAATTCTATTTTGATGTTGATGAGCAGAGGAATAAAGAGAAGATTAGGAATTAATTAGAAACTTTTCGGTAGAAAAAATGACAAATATA
Organism: Sminthurinus signatus; assembly: GCA_019776565.1. Taxonomy (NCBI): domain Eukaryota; kingdom Metazoa; phylum Arthropoda; class Collembola; order Symphypleona; family Katiannidae; genus Sminthurinus; species Sminthurinus signatus. Next base: position 15,540 of record JABASP010001270.1, on the reverse strand, counting down.
TTCCCAATTTGTAATTTGTAATTTCCAATTTTCCAGGCATTTCACAGTTTCCAGTTTCCAGTTTCCATTTTCCATAGTCAATTGTCAGTATAATAAAGTATAGGTACACAATGGAAATATTCAACTCAGCTTTTCTTTTTATTATTGCTCTTTTTCGCTCCTTCTCCTTTTAGTTTTGATGAAAAAGAGACGGAGGAGTGAGAACAAAAAGGAGCGCGGAGAACAAAGTACAGAAAATACAGAATAGAGAATATTAAAGAGTGCGTACAATGAAATTGTCTAGTTTGTGGATTTCAGACTCCAGATTCGTCTCGTCTACGGCTCATAAAGAGTAAAGAGAAAACTATATAATATATGATGTATGATGTATGATAAATCTGGTTTCGGGTTTTGGCTTGAAAAAGAAGGGAAAAAGAATGGAAAAGGAATAGAAATGGAAATAGAGAGAAAGCTGGAGCTTTGAAGAATAGAAAAGAAGGAAAGAGAAGAGACAGTCGCAGAAGGATAGGATTTGCAATACGTTCTTTCCATCTATGTAATGTATAATATTTGTGATGTAGGAAATATACCTGTAAAATTTTACCTGTAGACAGTAGACTGTAGAGTTGTACGCTATATTAATCAGATGCGTATATAATACACAGTATAAAGTACACAGTACACAGGCCTCATTCCTCATTCTCGGTCATAGCCCTTTCAATTTCAACTCACTCTCAACTTCCTCCAGTTCCCATTCTGATTATTTCTCTCTCCCGTTCATTTCCATTCTTCTCGTTACCTTTCTCAACAATTTCTATGAAATCCTCCACAGCACTTTCATATTTCATATTTTGCACTCAACTTTCTTCAAAGTGGTTCGTACACAATACACAATCAAATAAATCTGCTCGATGCTCAATATATAATTTATGCATGAAATATTGTACAGGGGAAAGTAGAACATGTTAATATGGGTTCTTAGCTCTTAGCAAAATTAGAAATTCCACGAAGAAACATAACAAATAAAACTAAACTGCAAACTTTCCACAAACGTTTCCCCGAATGCTGAATATTGAATATCGAACGGAAGCCATGAAATAAAATATTATTTATTTGGTAACAATTAAACACGCGTTTTGCGATCTTTTCTCTTATATCTCCATCTCCATCAGCGTCTTTTTCTTCTTTATTTTGCAATATTAACATGTGGTATGAGATTTTCTCTCTCCTGAAAAGCACAAAATACAATGAATTAGCTATAATATTTGTGTACTTGGTCTTCTTTTTGTTTCTGCTGCAATAAAGAGTAAAGATCTCTGGAGAGAAAAGAAAAAGATGCAAAGAATCCTTATAATTAGACACCTGTTATCTCGCTTGCATGAAATATATACGATACATGATATACTTGCATGTAGGCGTATGACATATTATGAATTATGACACATTGAGAAAAACTTTCTTTCTTTGAGCTTTGAGTTTTGATGAAAAAAACGTTTCCGTAGACTTTGCAGATTTTTCTATTGTGTACTTTTTATTATTGCATTTGTCTGCATTTAGCTCACATCAAAACTCAAATATCAAACTGCTAATTATAAGTATAACTATGAAAATTACTATAATATTTAAATGAACAATGAACAATGATTCAACCTCGAGTCTTCTTTTTTTTATCTTTTCGTCTTTTTCAAAAGCCGATCCAATTATTTTTTCCTTGAAGCAACTATTCCCTGTAAACTGTAGTCTGTAGTTTGTAGTTATTCCATTATCTTGGTTTGGTTTGGTTTGGTTTTAATTGGATTTACATGCATTGTGCATTTTGTATTGGGAATGGTGAACACTTCTTTTCAAAGCGTGGTGATGATATTGATATTGATGATATTTATTCAGTTTTCAATTTCCTTTGAGAAATTCTTTGGGGATAAAAGAGAAAAAATAGGAAGGTGCTCAGCCAGGTAATAATGGATAGTGAATAGTGAAGCTTAATGCTTCTTTTAAATTCAAAGAGTTAAAGAGTTTGAATAGTTGAATAAAGCATAAAGTAGCTGTCTGGAATCTGGGATCTGGGAGCTGGAATCTGATATCGCATGTCTCACGCCTAACGTCTAGTGTCTAGTGTCTGCCTTTCCGTCTCTTAAGGCTCTACTGTTTGCATTTCGTCCTTGTCTGTCGCGTTTTCAGTTTCATTTTCAATTCCCTGCAAATGCCAAGGAAAAAAAGAAATGATAAAAGCATGGTTAAAAAATATACTGTCTAGAGTCTAGAGTCTAGAATAATGTCTAGACTGCGTAATAAACAATGACATGGGAAAAGGTAGCAAAGGGAAAAGAGGTAAAAGAGAAAAGTAATCTTATTTTATATTTTATTCGTATTCGTACTCGTATTATGTATTATGTACACAGTGTACATTATATTATTATAAGTACTGGTTTTCCAGTTTCAGCTCCAGCTCCATATTTATTTGTCTGTTGAAGATTGAAGATCATTGAACTCTCCAGATTCCAGATTCCAGGTTCCAGATAATAGATAAAAAAAGAAGAAATTCAAACGTAGATAAAGCTCAAACTCAGCAAGCTCAAGCTTAGATAAATACTACAAAAAAAGATAGGAAAATATTGAAATATCGGAAATCTTTTAGTTTTTCACTTTTTCATAATAATATAATCAGAGATTTTTCAATTATCTTTTATCCATAACGATATTTGTATGGTATTTACTAAAGCATTTGAGTTTTGAGTTGAAAACAAGTTAGTTCAGGGTTCAGAGTACGGATGCAGAGTACTTCCGTATAATTTAATGTAATAAGTAATAATATAACGGGTTCAGTGCTCATTTTTCAAGGAAAAACCTCCAACCTTCAACTTTTAACCTGATGCAAAAGAGGAGATTTCAAAATGGAAATGGATCTTCTGTAGAGAAAGTATAAAAGCATAAAAGCATAAAAGTGTGTACAAAGTACACTGTACAGAATATAGAATACATTTGCAAATAAGCTACAGCACAAACACAGAACACAAGTGTGTGTTGTACTTTGTACTTTGTACTTGATATGGAATCTGAATCTGAATCTGGATCTGAAAATTGTGAAAATCCTTTTCAAGAGAATATCAAAGCAGAGGAAATTTTCATCTCCTGTTGCTTGCCGTTTTCTCTCTCTCTCTCTCCTTGTGCTTCTCCAGCCGTCTGTCTGGGTCTGGGTCTACGTCTGTCTAGCGTCTAGAATATAGAATCTAGAATCTAGCATCTAAAATCTAGAAGCTTAAGCCTCAAGAACGCTTTCAAGTTCATTCCACCCGACGCTTGTATGAACCATGTAATACATAATGTATGCTAGATTCTAGATTCTAGATCGTCGCAAAACGCAAAACACATATTCGCACACTAACACATCCATGTGTGCGCATATTATATGAAAACACGTTGCATAATATCTAGAATATCTAGAATCTAGACAAACTTCTTTCCTCTCTCTCTCTCTCTCTGTGAGTGCGTGTGTGTGTTTGTGTGTCTAGAGTCTAGAGTCTTATAACTTTATGAACAAACTTTTCTGGTAGACTCAATATTTCTAAATATTTCCCCTCTCAACTCTAAATGCGCTGACTGCGGAAATATAGAAGAGGAAAACTTTCCTGTAGATTGTAGACTATAGCTTTAGACCTTCAGATATTTCCTCTTTCCATTTACAAAGCACTCTGTATAAAATATAATTGATCATGTATCATGTAAAAGACAACTTGTAACTTGTAACAAATAAACTACATTTATACTGTTGCTACTCTGTATTCTGAGGAAAATTAATTCAACTAATAGTTTTTTCATCCAATTCCGAATCCCAGTTGTTCCAATTCGTATAAATCTTAAAAGCACATTAACATATGTAGACCAAGTAAAAAACGTAAAAAAAGATATGATGGAGAATGAATTATTTGGTAAAGTGTGACATTGAAAATGGAGATTGAAGAATAAACAATATTCAATTATAACAATAATAATAATAATAGCGTCAGAAAACCCTGGGCATGAAAATTGATAATTACGAACAATAATTAAAAAGCTTTATACTCTTCATCTGTATTAATATCCAATGGCCAATGCCAATGACAGTGTATAAAATCTGAAAGATTCCGACTAATTCATCTTTTTTCGTCAAATACAGTACTTTTACGTCTACAGTCTACAGCAAACTAATATTTGTTCCCATGATATTTTATTATTTACTTTAGTAATATTTGGAGAATTTAGATTGAGATATTGAGCCCATGAAATTTGCTTTTCTTATATATGATACACGAGAAATATTGCATAGTTTTCTATTGTCTGTTGTATCTGTACTTTTGCTTGGCTCCGCGTTATAAATATATATTAACGCTGTTCTTCCCTTTGTTCTTTTGGGAAGGATTTAGCCGAGATTTGCACCGGAGCTTTGTAATATCCTCAATCTTCATAAATGTACAATGCGCATTGTTCATTGTACTTTGTACAATGTACAATGTACAAAGAGCATAAAACCAGCGAAACATGTGTGTACATTTTATATAGTACTTTTTGTACATGCTTGAACGCAGTTTGCATTGACACTGTACGGCGTACAGTGTACGCTGTATGCTGTATGTATCTTTTTAATGGAGAAAGCACAACATTTCTTTGTTCCAAGAGCTACTAGATACTAGACTTTATGTAGACATGGCTTATTTATGCAGAGAACGCTGAGCAAATCTTGAGCCGCTTCTCCACTCTCCATATTCCATTCTCCATCTTTTCTTAGACAAATCAACCAGATTCCCTTGGGAATGTCTTGACTCTTACATTCTCACATCTTCCAGTACTTTTTACTCCATATTTTATTCCAAGAGGAAAAAGAGGAACACAAGTTCAATCTCAAATCTCAAATCCAGTATTCAGTCATGTATCACCCAAAACCCAAAACCCAAAAGTCTCGCCTCCAGCCTCTAGTCATCTTTTTTTTGCCTCTCTAGGACATATGACATATTACAAACAGAATATAAAGCATATTTTGTGAATACTGAAGATTTGAAGACTGAAGACTGAAGACATGCATTAAAAATGATCAGGAACAACCTTTTCTTCAAAATTATGCACATGTGATTTTGAGCAGAGGACGTTGAATGTACAATAGAAAATGTACAATGTACATTTGATCCTATGAATTCTATGACTTTAAGAATGCTCATGAAACATGAATAAACATAACATAACATGACACAAAAAACATTCATGGTATAGTGAAACATTACTCTATGCAAATATGGAGGGTAAAAGCAGAGTAAAGGGTAAACAGTAAAAGTGGAGCATCAAGTAAAGAAAAAAGAAAGTAAAAGTAAAAGTAAAAAAAAAGGCTCGGAGCAAAAAATGACATTATACTTCATGGAAATCAGACTCAGACACTAAAAGAAAAAAAAGAAAGTCGCATTTGTGTCTGAATTCAGTGAATCCACACATGAGCATACAGAATAAAGAAGTCAAACAGAGAAATAGTAAGAGTAGAACTGAAATTAGGATTGTAAAAAATAAGGAAATTTCCTTTGTCCTCTACTTTCTATTTTCTATGCATTTTCTACATTTGTATTACAGATGATACTTTATAGTTTAGAGAGCAGAACAAAGCAAAAAGCAACGTGCTTTAAGGTTATTCCCTCTCATTCTCATTCTCATTTTCATCCGCTCTTGTCTCTTGTCTCCTGAAGAAAGCTGAAGCTGAGAAACAGAAACAGAAACAGCAAAAGAACCAAAAGTAGAAATAGAAAGGATAAAACAGGAGCCGTCGTTATAGCGACTAGCGACAAGGTTATTCCATTTTACTGGATCTTTTTTTTTTCTTCACATTTTTTTCATCTTATCTGTATCAAAATTCAAGATGCTCAAGTCTAGAGGAAAAATCTAGTAGAAAATAGAAAATAGACAGTGGAATGTGGGAAAGTCTTTGTCTAGTTCAGTATTGTCTTGTTAGCTGTATTTTTTGTCTTTTTACTCTATAGTTTCAACATTTCCTTTGACTTTGGCTCATCTTGATGTTACTCTTGTTAGTTCAACAAGGACCAAAATGGGCACCAAAACATGAAATTCCGAACATGTTTTAGCTGTTCCCTGCCTCAGTTTTTCTGTCTCATCGCCTCCCGTCAAACCAAATATATGTCAAATGTCAAGCCATATTATGTACTACGTCGTGGCAAGGACATCAAATCTTTTCCCTTTTTTTCTCCATGCATAGCAACTCAACCCAATTCATCTCATCTACTGTTTTCTCTGGTTATTTCAAGCTTCAAGCTTCAACTAAGGGAAAGCAAAAGGATTCGGTCTCAAAGTCTCAAAATCTCAAAACTGTGGAAAATTGGAGATAAAAAAGATGTACAATGTGTAATGTGCAGACTGTAGACTGTAGACAGTAGATTGTAGAAGTTAGATAGATAGATGTTGTTGGAAAAAGAGACATTATCTTGTCTTTTTCATCCGTGTTTTTTTGTGGGCTTTCCTTCCTTTTCCTAGTTTACTTTTTCTAACTGTCCTTGTCTTTTTCTCTGTCTTTGGTCTTTGGCTTTGATACTTTTTTTCTGTAGTCGATATATTTCCAGAGACTTGTTTTTTCGCTCTTCAGACTTCCAGACTCCAGACTTTCAGACTATGAGGCTGTGACACTACCAGAATCCAGAACCCAGACATTCAGTCTTGCAGACTTGCAGATAAAATGAAAATGAAAATGGCAATGTATTTTTTACTAGTACTAGTACTTACTTGTTTGAAGGAGCCAGAGCAAGAGAAAGAAAACTCAAGATGTTGAGGATGTAAAGGAAGTAAAGGAAGTAGTCTGAAACTCAACAACCGAAAACGGGAAACCGAAAGCCGAGAACCTTCAACTGAACAGAACAGAACAGAAGAGAGACATCCAAATAAAACTCAAAACTCAAAACTCAAAGCTCGAAGCTCAAAGCTCAAAGAGTATAGTTGAAATTGGCCTTGGGCTTTTATCTTCAGTTCAACTCACGATCATTTCACTTCACTTGAGCAGCTAACAGTTTGCTGTTTGCTTTCTCTTTACTCTGTTTCTGTTCCAGAGTTTTAGTTGAGTTCTAGTGCTGGATCTGGTTCTGGTTCGGGTTTCTCCATCTTGGTCGCGTCTCGCTTCCTCAAGTAACAAGTCTTCAAAGGTCAACGTCTTTTCAATTTATGTCTAGGACTCAGACAGTCAACCGACTGTACGCTGTAGTCTGTGCACACACACACACATATATATTCACATTACACATTACACATGTCTGCATTCTGCATGTGTGTTTTGTCTGCTTCCGTTCCAGGCAGATATAGCTATACCCGTACTTGAAAGTTACAACACACACGTTTTATATTTTATACTTACCTGCCCGAATCCACTTCATTTACCACACCAGACCAGACCAGAGCAAACCAAAGACAGGGAAGCTGAACCTTGGAAATTGAAAACCATGCAGAAAAGCTATCTTATAGCTGTAAAAGACACAAACTGGAAGTGGTTACATGAAACATGGTGAAGTTGGAAGTTGAAAAAGCTGTGCTTTAGCTTAGAAAAGTATTATAATTATAATTATAAAGAAGTAGTTAAAATTTGAGTGTGTACTCAAAAAGAAAAGCAACAGAAAAACAATATTAATGCACATGTAATACAGTTTTCTCTGAAGATCACTCTATTATATTTTGCAAATTTTGCAAAATTTGATATTTATTTATCAGCTCTTTCCCTAAAATTACAGATTTTTAATAATAATCGTGTGTGTTCTGCCTTTGCTTGGGTTCACGTAACTCTGTCAATTGATTTTGACATAATAAAAGTTATAAAATGAGCTGGATTTCGGATTTTGGATTTTGCAAATTGTATGCATTTAAAATTCAAAGGAGTTGAGTTGGGTTCCAAAAAGTCTCAATTCACAATTCACAACTTTCATAACTCGTGCACACGTGCACATGAAAGTTAAAAGTATAGACAAAAAGACAGAAGTCTGTAGATGTACAATATTTATGTATTGTATAAACTAGCTGAATGAGCTCCAAATTTACTCCAGTTTGTCATTAGTGAATGGAGGAGCCAACTTTTGGGTGTTTCTCTTCCCCTTTTCACGATTATGGGCAATGGGGTTCAAAGTACAAAGTACGGAGTACGAGAGACCATTGAATTCCCTTTGTGAATACAATTACAAGATTTAGTTTTAAACTCCAACTAACCTCGTGGCCCTCGTCTTCATTAATGTGTAGGAACAATAGTAAATGTAGCAAATGTGAATGTGGAGAGAAAGGGATTTCTGAGAGAAAATTGCAAAGGAGCATGCAATTCCATTTCCTCTTCAGTAAATTGGGAATATTATCATAAGGTTCTGATTCTGTTCCTCATCTGCGGGACGCACTACGCACATCCCGAAAAATACACATTAAACATTACACATCTACAATGTACAATGTACAATGTGCATACCTCATTAAATGCAATGGCCACTATTTGCACTTTTGTACAAATATATACAAAATATAAAATGGCTAATGGGAAATACTGTAAAGAAAATATGTATAAAATCCAAAATACTGTTGTATGTTTGTGTACAAAATGCTTTATAAAATCAAAGTAAATTTAAAAAAAAGTATTTGTTTCTACATATTTTATTCATTTGACTGGAAAAATACTCAAAACTCAAAATTGGACATTGAAAGCAAGCTATTTTTCATTCATGTGAGTTTTGAGATTGAGTTTCACATGCTTTCATATTTTTTGTACTCGAAGAATTGTCACAAAAAGTATAATAATTTTTATAATTTCTCTTGTGTCTTTTTCTTGTTTTCAGACTGGTTCAAATTGTCGTCGTCCGTGTCTCTTGTCCCTTGTCCCTTGTTTATTGTACTTTGTACGTTGTACATTGTACGTGCTCCAACTATAAATGCCGGTTAAACAGAACAACAACAACAGGTACGTCCTCCGTCCTCTGTTTTTTCTATGTGTGTACAATGTTCAATGCTCATGTTCCTGGTATGTCATCTGTCATATGACATGTTTTCTCAGCATGTCATACTTATTTTATGCCACACAAGTTACCAGTCACCAGTCAAAAGTAGCAAGTATGTGTAACTTGTAACTTGAACGCATATGTAGAATGTAGAACTGCGGTGACACTCCCAAGAACAATAACAGTAACAATAACAATCAAAACTACCATGTCAATTTCCCTCCCTGAATTTATACAACCTTTTTAAAAAACAAGAAAGAGGAAAACAGAGAAAAGTACACAAAGAATGTACTTTTGTGCTATGAATTCTTTATGTATTTTAAATTCTAATGTCTAAAATGCTAGATTTCTAATTAAATGTTAAATGTTATTTTAAAAAGTTTCGGATTAGAAAAATCCGCGAATAACCAAACGATTTGAATATTGTCAATTTCCCAGTTTTCATGATCCATGACAAATACTAAATAACAAATAATAGATGATGAATAAAGCTAAATCATAAATCATAAATCATGTAAATATAGAATATTGATTATATATTTGACACGTTTACAAATTGTAAATTGTGCATAGTAAATAGAAAATAGTTGAGTTTTTGAGTTGAGCACAAAAGTAGTAAATAAATAAGGAAGAGCCCAAATGAGTTGAGAGTTGTCCTGAGGAACAAGAAATCTGTTGCGTAGTTTGGATATTATACTGCGATGGTGTTTATGTATCATGTGTGGAAGATAACACAAACACAGTGTTTTATCAGAGAGATAGATATGGAGCATTTGAATGTATGTTGTATGTATGTAGATTTTATATGTGCTGTTCCACACATTTACAGTGTCGAGAGAGATGAGTTACTGAGTCAATGACTGTCTAGACTGCAGACTCCAGACGGAAAAAGTAATGGTGATGAAAATAACTGACGAGTTTTAAATGTTTCTCCTCATCCATCCAATCCTTTCTATTTTCTCTCTATTGAGCCTTGACTCAACTTGGCTTGACTTGGCTCAACTTTGCTTTGCTTCATTTGGCTTCATTTGGCTTGGCTTCATCTGGCTCGGCTAGACTAAATGGTACATGTTGAATTTTGAATCTTGACTCTTGAATTTTACTACCAGTGCTCTGGCCTCAAAATTTATTTATTTATGTGTGTGTAACATTTATTTGGAGCATCTTTTTTTCTCAAATCACAACTTCAACTTGGCTTCTGACATTTATATACGTTTTGTATTGATGTGTTTTGAGTTTTGAGTTTTGGGTGGATTGAACTATTTGTAATATCCACAACTCAATATTTATGGCTTTTTAAATTTCATGTAATGTGTCTCTCTATCTCAACCCTAAACTCTAGAATCTAGAATCTAGACTCTGAACAGAAGCTCAAATATTGAATATTAATTTCAGCCGTATTCGTTTTTGTATTTACTTGACACTTGACAGTCTGGATTTTTTTATCTCTTTTTTTCTAGCTCTACATTCTACACTCTAGATATATGTAAAAAAGCATCATGATATATTGTGTTATATCACTATGACCTAGAATCTATAAAATCCAATCCAGTCAGAATACAGAATACAGACTACAGATAATTACACTGTGCATATAGATCAATGTAAATAAACAAGGGGATGTAATTAATTAGATAATTAATTAAATGAAGAAACTTAACGGCCTCACACAGCCTTGTAATTTCATGACCCATTTTTTCTACACTGCTGATAAGAGGACAACGACAACAGCAATCAGCAATGACAACGGCCAAGGCCCCAGCATCAACGGATTTTTAATATGATGTTTGTACAGAAAGTATAATATAGAAAATAGAAATGCGTATAATACCAAATGCCAAATATCAAATGCAAAGTTCCATGTGACTGTCGCTGTCGCTGCTTGCTCATGTCAGACGTCAGACAGACAAGTTTACTCAATACAAAATGCTCAATGAGACATCAGAATGAAGAAGTTGAAAAGATACTTGAGTTTCCTCTACTTATTTTACTGTTTACTACATTTATTCCTTATGTAATAACTACATGTGTGAATTGGTAGGAATTTACTACGTATTTATAACAAGTAAACATAATATAAAATTGTTTCAAAAGACAGGAGACAGAATAACAAACTGGAACATGAGTGTCACTTGATTTTTAGCTGTCTCTCTCTGATTCTCTCTGCTACTTATAACTTATAAGTATACTCAACTCTTCAACTTTGTCTTCTAAATGCTAAATGAACATAGGATCATTGATCAAGTGGCTTTGAAATTAAAATTGGAATTAAAAAACTACAAACCAAGTCAATGCAGTACATTTTAAATGTTGTGTAAAAGATACAGTGCATTTTGACTTGGGTATTTAGCGTTGAGTACAAAAGTTTAAAACAAGGGAATGCAAAAGACAAAAGAAGAGGATAGTTGTCTACAGCTTTGTGCATGAGTTGGACTGCTTCTCATTAGTTCTCATTAGTTGAGTGTGGAGTTTAAAACGTGGAATTAATGGACGGATCATCAGCCGAGTCTTCTTATTTGATCTCAATTTTTAATTGAGCATTTTCAACTGAACACTGTAGAGTGTAGAGTGTAGAGTCTAGAGTTGTAGATTCTGGAGAAAAGCAAGCTGTATTTTGCATGAATGTTTTAAATGAAACCCTTCACTTGGAATGCTTCCTTTTTGTTTAGTCTAGATTCTAGATTCTAGACTGTTTCCATTTCAATTTTCTACTGTGGACTGTACTTTGTATTTAGTGTGTAATGTTAGAGTATGAGCATGCGAATACAAATACATACGAATACGAGTGAAAAACAGGAGAGAGCATTACAACTCACCAGCATCAGTCATCAGCTCAACTGCTGAACTGTTGAAATGCTTCAACACCGAATGTTGAAAGTTAAAGGTTGAAACGCTAAACGCTCTTATTTCGTGACAAGCCTTTTAGCTGAAACTTGTCTATAAATCCAAACCGAATTTTGTTGGACGTTATTTATACCTCTTTTTCTTTTTGTACGAAGAGCGCAGAGCTGCTACTTTTCTGGTTCTTTTTTGTGTTGGATTTGGCTTTGGATTCTTTTCTTCTTCTTCTTCTTCTTCTTTGTTTTATTTTACTCTCATTACTCGTCAACTACTTGTGGCGCAATGCTCAAAGCTCAAAGCTCTTCATAACCTTTTAACCGGCGTAATAACATGTACATTGTACATTTTACAATTTATACACTTATAAAATAAAATGAGTACTCAACAGTCAACAGTCAACATTCAAAGTCGGTACAAAGAAAAAAAGTACAGATAAAATATAAAGGAATCAGATGTTTCAATGAGCCTTTTTTTTGTTTCTTTTGTTTAATGTTTCAAAAGAGAAGAGACCACACTGGTGATGAAGTTGAGAAAACCAACAACCAACAAAAAAATACAAATACAAACAAATTCTCAATCTACACTCGAAATTATAAATACAAAACACATACAAATATATCTGAAAATTGTACATGTACATCATTTCTTGGAATTTCTTCTCGATTCTAAATTCTAAATTCTAAACAACGTCAACTTGAAACTATCAACGTTCAAATGTCAATTGTCAATTGTCAAATGTGAATGTCAATGTGGACTTTCATGTCAATGGGACCATTAAACTGTAAAAGTAAAGCCATTATCAGTACAGTTGATTGATTAATTTCCTTGTAATAAGACCCCAGCAGTAGGAAAGACGAAAGACGAAAAACAGAGCAAGAAAGAAGCTGTAGGGAATAATGCGAAACATAAAGAACACTTGGAAGTTGGAATTCTCTGGTGTGTGATCGAGTCATGTTGATGTGTGGCAATTTATTTCCATGTTCAATTTCATTGTTCATGTTCTGTTTACAACATTGAAGAAGAGAGGAAAGAGTAAAATATAAACATTTGGCGTTGGTGTTATTTTTATTATTATTATTATTATTAGTATTATTCTATTATCTACACTGTATTGGTTTTTGTTACACGAGCATAATGTGTAAAATATCAAGTATAAATAAATAAGTGGCTACGTGTAATTTGAGTTATTGAAATCCGAACTTGTGTATTGTGTATGTTTTGGACAAAGTAACTATAATAATGATAATGCGAAATAGTTGCTATGCGGTTCATGACATGCCATGAGTCAAGAGCTCAATCCTGGAATTTTTTGGTAGTTGATCAACTGGAAATTAAATTGCTAATGTATAATGTACCTTTTTTCCATGGCTAATTTTGTTTTGACCTTTGACCTCAAATTTGGCCTTGATTTAAATTTAAAGCAAGTATTTCTGTACTTTCCAAGTATTTTCATGAGCATCACATTTTTTTTAGCAAATGCTTCTAATTTGAGATGTATATTGTACATTGTACAAAGGACATAAAAAAAACTAGAAACTAGAAGCGGAACCAGAGACAACATGTGTTCAAAATGTATTTGCATTTACGCAAATTTTTAAATTCTAGAGTGTAGAAATATGAAATATGATACAAAATGAAATAAATAAAACCAAAGCAAAGCAAGTCAAGCCAAGCCAAAAAACAGGAACATTCAGCAAACAAAATTACACGTAATAAGTAACAAGTAATGCTTAAGTATCCACAAGTTTTTTTTTCAATTTATTAAAACAATCAATTCATCACTTTTACAATTTCACTTTCAATGGAGAATTAAATACATACAATTATTTCTTTGTTTTCAATTTTATACAAACCAAACTGATTATTCCAGTATCTTTTAAAACTATATTCAACATTTTCATCATTTTTAACAATCATAAATTGACTAAATATTATTTGGTATAATCGATTCTTGATTTCGTTTTTGATCTTGATTTCTCCTCTATAATTATTAATTTTATGTACAAAATGTTTATATATTATACTATGGTATAAGTAAATAATAGTATTGACTTGTTTATTTTTCTTCACTCCATACAATTTATCTTGTTCTTGTAGTGTGTAGCCTAATTTTTGTACAATATCAGTGATATAAGCCCATCCATCATTATATAAGCTACAATTTATAAGTTTTACAGACGAATCATGAGAAATATTACACGCATCACACATATCAGTATTAGTTAGTTTGAAACGTTTTGCAGTTTTCGTATTTAACAAAGCATTATGCCATAATCTCCAAGTTACATCCTTTTCATAATTATCAATATACATGTATCTCAGTCTTTTCCAGTGATCTTTACCATCATCTTGTATATTATAGTTTTTTTGTACAATAATATTGAGAAAGTTTTCATGTGTAGAGTCATAATTCTTATTTTTTACATTGCAATTAATACTTAAATACTTTTCATTACTAACATGCATATTTTGCTTAATATTATTGATATCAGTATCAAGCTTTTTAAGTTCAGCATTACACTGTCGTTTCTTATGACTAGGACATAAATTCGTAATATTATTTGTAATATATTCAAGTTTAGGTGTGTATAATTGGTACAAGTATTTTATATTTTGTGACGTAAGTACAGGATATTTATTATTAGTTAAAAAAGGAGATACTAATCGCATGTTATAATATATGTACATAGGTATTTCTAGAAGTGACAGTTTCAAGCTACTCACTATATTATGCATGTTTTGTGTTTGTGTTTTACAATAACTATCAGTAGTACCAGTAATAACACTATAGACCTTATCTCTAGTTACACTTAACATTCTATTATTAGTATTGAAATACAAACGTATATCTCTTATTCTAAAGTTATAGTACATAGCTTTAGGTGACTTAATACCTAAACCCCCTTTTTCAATAGGCATAAGTAAGTACTCTTTCTTAACCCAGTGATGACCAGCCCATATAAATTTCAATATAAGTTTTTCAATATCATCCAAGAATTTATTAGAAGGATCAAGTACTTTAATGACATACCAAATTGTGGGAAGAATGTACATATTTAATATTTGTGCCTTAGTGTGAATACTTTTGACATTTCTCTTATAAAGATAATAATTAATTTTATCCTTAAAACTACTTATACATTTATCCCAATTCTGATTAGTGTAAGAACTTTCACCATAATAAATACCAAGAATTTTGAGACCATCACGTACAATACTAAAACCATGCATATGTGTCTCATTTTTATATCTTTCCTTCCACTTTCCCAAAGGCAAACATTTACTTTTATCCTTATTCACTCTTGCACCCGATGCTCTACCATAAATTATCAACAAACTTTCAACTTTTTCAAGTTGTTTTATATTACGTATGCAAACGTTTAAATCATCAGCATATGCAGATTCATAGGTAGTAGGCATGAGTTTAAGAGGGCTTTTATCAATTAAACTTAATTCATACGAAATAGTAGAAAGTAGAGGTTCAAGGCATAATATGTAAATAATAGGTGCAATTGGATCACCTTGTTTTGTCCCTTTTTGCATATGAAATGGAGCAGTTTTGTATGGTCCAATGTTGACAATAAGTTGTGTATTTGTGTATAATAACTTTATGTACTTAATTAGAATATTAGGGAAATTATACTTTTTCATAATGGTAAAAATATATTCATGCTCTATATTATCAAAAGCCCCTTCTTGATCAAGTGAGACAATTGCACCTTCATCAATAGTATCTATATTA
>JABASP010001269.1:0-31868 GCA_019776565.1 Sminthurinus signatus | reverse complement strand
GAGAGACAAAGAGAGAGAGAGAGAGAAATAAAGGAACACTGAGGGAAAACGCAAGACAAAGTTTTCGTCATAAAAAAGACTTTCATGATTTCAAAGCAACAACCAAAAAAAAAAGAATCCCTGTAGGCTGAAGTACAAGGTTCAAAAATAATTATTGTTACATAATACTGTGAATATCATGTTTCTAATAGTTTTCAAAGAAAAATGTATAATTGAATTTGATATGTATACCTACATCATGTTAACCTGTAATCAAAAAAACTTATTATTCCATCTATAATATAATCTATTCTTATGTATAGGGGTAGAAAAGCTGCGAGTTTGTTTCGGAAGTTCAATTCACAAACAAATCGATAAAGTATATATAATAAAGTATGATGATGAAAATGGTAAAGATTTTCATCCACATAATATTTTGTTCTGTTGCACCAGACTCCAGACGCGTATTCATAACTGCAAGTGCTACTTCAATTGCACACTGTACACACAAAAAAATGTACAGCATGTTTATTCAGTCTGGAATTTTCCAATTAGAATCAATGATACTTGTCATCACTAACACTTTAGTTAATAGTGTTTACACGAGTTGTATACATAGACCGTGAACTAGAGTAAAACTAACTAGTATGTATTGGTTTATATTATTAGTATTATTATTAATATTGTGGCAGTCATATTACATGGTAAGATATAAGTGTGCATGCTAAACATATTTATCAACTTTAATGGGATAATGTCATCATTTTGAAAACATAATAATTATACACATATATAGAAAGTTTTGATTTCCATATTACTTGCACTTGTACACTAACATTAGCTTCCTCTCCCTTCCTCTTTCCACTTTTCTCCTGCTGTTTCTCTCTAGAAATTCTCCATTCTATACATGTAACTAAAACTTAAAGTTTAGACAAGAAAGTTGGTGCTAAATGAAACTCATTGGAAACCAACAGTCATTCATTCAATAACCATATTATATATGTATATACATGTGTACATGATGCACACATATAATATATTTCTAGTACATAAATGTATCTATACTGAAGAAGAAAGAAGAGACGGAGAAGGAGAAGTGAAGAAATACACGGAAATAGATACTTCCTTCCTGATAGGGGAAGCAGAGAGAGAAGAGAGACGGAACGTCTCTCTCTTTCTCTCTTACTTCGTTTCACTCACCTCCTGATGAATGACAAAGATGATACCGAAAGATGTGTTTCAAATATATACATTATACATCTATACTTCCATACATAGAATTTGTTCAGTCTACATAATACATGCACATTTTGTGTTTATGTCAAATACATACATAAATGTACTGTGAAAACGATACATAGAGCGACAAAGTGTGTGAGAGACGGAATTTGAAAATGAGTGATTCCAAGTGCCAAGAAATCGTACACTCTACTTGGAAAGGAATACATTGCAAGATGAGCTCAAAATCTCACTGTATTCTAATCTTACGACATGACATTCCAATCCATATAAAATGTAAACATACATGGACAAAATTCTTAACCATCATATGACTTACTGTACCTACACAATATGCAAGTCTGTGTATATAGATCTTATACAGGAGATGTTTTTGGCTAAGTTCTCTCGTTTTCTCTGGAGACTATTTTAGATGTATAGTAAGTATTATATACGCACACGTATACACATACAAATTTCATAGTTAAATGAGCATTTCCGATTATGATGATACATATTAGATAGATCTATACATATATGTATATGCATACAAACAAACTCGTAAACTGGTTGTAGCACATAATATTATAAACAGCGGAAAAAAAAGGTTTACATTTTAAATGCTCACATACACACTTACAAGTTAAAACAACTGTACAGTACTTATGAGAGTCAAAGCGTAATAATAATAATAACATTAGAAAAAAAAATAGTATGTACTGATCCATGTGTGAAAGAGAGAAACGTCAAAAAGTCCTTTAACGAGTTTTAGTTTTCCATACACATCTGTCTCTAGTACTTATTCGCTCATTGAGGTTTCAGTATCATAAAACTACATATATGCCAAATGTCTGGAAGTTCACTTATATATTCTTCTTATTTCTTATTCTTCCATATACTCTTCTTATATTATTATACATACAATATTATAGGTACTGTTTTCATACTTGTATGAATATATCGAAAGTCAAGAGGTCGTTTGAAACATTTTTTTTCTTCCTTTTAAACTTTTAAAACTTGTATATACATATACATATACATACATATATGTATATGAAGAATGAAGAGGTATCAGATCTTTATTTAGATTTGATGTGATGTGTAGAATTGAAAAAAAAATGTACAAGCATGGAAAATATAATATCATTTCTTTCAAAAGAATAGTGCATCTCCCTTAAGAATTAAAAATTTCCCTGTCATTATTAGCTGTCACATTGACATTGGTGACATTGAATCGCCTTCTTTTATATATCTGTATATATACAATATGAAATGGAGAATATAATTGAATTAACCCGTTATCATTTACTCAAAAACTTTTATACCACACACACAAAACTTATTCATAAAGAGAATAGAGCTTCAATTTCTCGTGGGTATTCTAGTATACATATTCTATAACATGTTATATGAACCTTGTGTTTTTTTTTTGCTAAGAGAGAATAGAGAATACACAATGCTGCTCTGAATACTAAAATCAAAAAACTTAAAACCCTATCATCCCTCCCGTAGTTCATAGAATCGGATCAAATTTCAAAAAGTGTATCCTTACAGTATATATTAGATATTAGATAATATGTATGTTATATTATGGCATACTGGAAATCGTAAGGTTATTATTTGAAAACCCCTTTATAGTATGTAGTATTGCACGCCAGTCTGTAGAAACGTAATATTTGATACATATTTCAATGAAAGTACACACAAAATAATATACTGAATCATGAATCATATTATACCATCAGCTAGTTGGCAAGGTCCAAGAACAAATAAATAAAATGGAAAAAGCTTACATGTATAAAAAATATTATGTATAGGAACAACTGCAAAATTTAAATTATCATAATAATAATATAATATTTCATTATAATCTACTGTCTGAGTCTGGTTGAATGTAGATATACTATATTATGTACATACATACACAGATAGATAGTATATTACCGACAGCTGATGATTGAACAAGGCGTAAAAAAGTATATTATTATGTGTAAATACCGAAAAAAGCAATCTTTCATTTTTGTCACTATTAGCTAGATTTCTCAGAAAGACATTATATGAATATTAATGTAGTAGCTAAATATTTTGGAACGTGTACTTTAGTAAAAATATTGGAATTCCTTTTGAAGATGAGTTTTGTAAGTACATACGTGTATGTATAAAGTATATCATGCATCTGTTTATAATGATGACAGTGGAAAGAACTGGAGAGACATGACAAATTATGATAAATAGAACTCCTCTATTTAATGACCAAAGTAGAAACGGAAGACATATTTACATCTGTATTTTTTTGAAATTATCATTATAAAATTATTATTATTCCTTTGGTCGTTCTTTACAATCTCTCTTTCGTCTACTTGTATATAAAGTATCATCCATCAACACTACAAAATATACCATACAAAATAGATATACACACTATACACACATTGTAATCCTGATTATGATAATGATGATGATAATAATAACGATGATGCCGATGATGACTCACTATAAAAATAAATATTATATATTATATTATAGATGTGCAAACGAAGCTAAATCGGAAATAAACAACTCATGACATGTAATACAATGTGAGTGATTAAATTCTATACTCTAAACTCCATACGAGAATATTTTATATCTAATGTATGCATAAACACGGCTCTTTTTTGTAATTGTAATGTATATATGCAAGTATGTATATTTTATGGAGATAAAGAGCTGTCAATGTCAATTAGAATTGATGAACCTTTCAATCAATGAACTGTCAAACTAAATACCTTAATTCATTTTCAAGACCATTAAAATAAAACAATGTAAAAAAAACAAAACATGATTCACTTACTTACTTATTTGAATTCCTTTTAAATCCTGATAATGATTTGTTAATTAATGTACTTGTATATTATATATTTTATACTTGTTAAAATGTATAAAAAACACACGTTCACATTCACTGTCACAATCCGTAGCTACAAATATAAGTTAGTAAGTACACACACACACACCGTACACAAGACACTGAACACTAAAAGTGTATTAAAAGTACACACAAGTATTTATTAGTTAATGACAAAGATAAATGTATGTAGTATATATAGCTAAAAGTGAGATAGCTTTATAATATAAAAAAACAAACACGAGAATGACAGTTTTGCTTTTTGCTTCTATAAAAGTATCCTCACAGTCTGAAGTTCACACCACTACTGACTGAATCCCGGGTAAAAACTGATGAGATTCTTGAATTCTCTGAGTGTGTGGATCCTCCGAATCTTTGTATCCTGCGTGTTGAGTTTCCGAAAAAGATCTTTTCGGATATTCGGATTTACTATCAACTGTTGTTATACATATACACATACACAGAGAAAAAACTTCAACCCTCTTCTTCTCTATTCTGTATGTGTTTGAGACCACTCCCGATATACTGCTGAACATACCAAAGAATATGCATATTATGTACATACGGATGTTTTTTGTATTTGATGCCAACGGATTTGCCTCCGTTGAATTTCCAGATCGAACAACAGAGAACACTCACAACCAGCCGAATCCTTTTGCATTTGATTGTGTTCACTACTCTCTTTTAATCATGATTAACTAAGATTATAATTCAGTGTCAAATCATGTAGAATTATTCATGAAAAATCCTTAATTACTCTCTCCATGTTAAATATCAATTATATAGTTTACTTATAATGATATGTAATTAAACTACTTGATCCCAATTAAAAATTGGCCATCTCAACACGATCTATCGGTGGACTTTGACGGGAGGCGCCAAATTCTGACATTTGAATTTTTTTTGATTGATTCGGAAAAAATTGGTAAAAATTGGATTTTACTCTTGTGTTTCTCGGCTGATTCATACTTAATTGTAATTAAAATACTTGATATTTAAGCTTTAACTAGCATTTGTGTGATTGACAGGGTAGTCAAATAGACATTAGACATCAAAATGTTGATCAAAGTCAAGGTAATTATTCGTATTTTTTATTATATACTTTCTTGTTTTTTTTTCTTGTTTTGGTAGTTGTTGACAGAAGATAAGATAATTATTTTTTTTGTGTTGTCATTTATTTATTTTTTCTTCCTTTTTTGATACATGTACATTATGCTTTAAGATAAAAATACTAAAATGTTGTTTATTTTATATCAATTTCAGACACTTACAGGGAAGGAGGTAAGTTATTATTATTATTATTGTTATCATCAATTAATAGTAAACTATCTTTTCCTTTGTGTGTATAGTGTATAGTATACGTAAAACGTATATCGGCTTTAAATTTTTTTCATTTTTTTTTGGTTTATATGTACACAGATCGAAATTGATATTGAACCTACTGATAAAGTAGAGAGGATTAAAGAACGTGTAGAAGAAAAAGAAGGTATCCCTCCTCAACAACAACGTCTAATCTTCTCCGGCAAACAAATGTAAGACTTTGTTATTACTATATTATTATGACATTTTTTTCCTATATTATTATCATTACAATTTAGAAGTATTTTAATTGAAAATATGAAAAATGTGCATGCACTAATATGATTGTATGGATTAGACTACAATTCAAAATAAAAGTTTTATATCCATCCTTTTCTATTCTACTTTTACTTCATATTACTATTTTTTTACGGAGAAGATTCCGGTTGTTGTAAATTGGATATAATATATGCCATATTTAAAGATTGTTATGATTTGATAGTAATACTTTTTACTATCACATATAGTATAGGAACAATGTTCTTACACTTACCTTCTTTTTTTTTTACAAAAGTAACAAAAAACGTATTAGTCATTTTATGTAGCAGAAATGATATGTGACAGGAATATTTTATAAAAACAGCTTATAAATAAAATTTAAAATTAATATAATATATGTTTTTTTTTGTGTCTGTTTTATTTTTTAGGAGTGATGAAAAAACTGCACAGGACTATAAAGTCCAAGGTGGGTCAGTTCTACATTTAGTGTTGGCTCTTCGTGGCGGTGGCGAATAACTAATCAATCTATTTCCAGAATCATCATCTACACGCTTGATGATGAAGTAACTATACAACTACTATGATATATATATATAATATTACTACTGCTAATGAATTATTTAATTATTATTATTAAATAATTAATTACTTGATAAATAAAAATATATATTATACATAATATAATAATATGCTACTTTAATAATAATAATAATAATAATAATAAAGTCAAGAAATTTATAATTTGGTATTACATTATTTCATGAAATATATATTATGTAAATAAAATAAAAAAAAAGAAGTACTTCTCATATATTCGTAAACTTTTGTTTTTGTTTCTGGAGTTCAATTCTTCTTATTATTATTATCATTTTTTTGATTTTTAAAAATTAGCAGCAATCGTGTAATAGAGAGAGAGAGATTGATACAAACAGAGAAAAAAAAACGAACAAAATCACACACAGGTTAAATAAACAAATAACAAATTTTTTTTTTATCAGAATCATCAAATATTTTGTTTTTAATCATAAGAACAAGAAGATTAATAATAATAATAATAAAATATAATAATAAATAGTATTATTATACATAATATTAGACACTTTAGGCATGTTTTTTTTCTTGGATGAAAAGTGTTATTATTTCCTTCTTACAAATTGAATTAACCAATTATAACATGTTTGTTTTTAGAACAATATAATCATCATTTAAATAATAATTAGTAATTATTATTATTATGTTATTTATTTCTTTTTTCCTTGTATTCCAGCTCCGGCATTAAATTTGAAGAAAATAATATCTCCATCTTCCACCACATAATTTCTTCCTTGCTGACGATATTTTCCAGCAGCCTATATTATCATATAACGAGAAAAAAAAACAATTCCCCCCATTAGAACAAATAAATTCCAAAAGTTTGCGATAGACCTCGCTCTGTGTACTTCAACATAAAACTCGATAGCCAGCAGTAGTCAAAACAACTTCTTTTTTTTACGTTGCTACCAAAAGTAACTACATACTCACACTGCTTATACCTTATACAGTAAAGCTACTAGTTGGTTATTTACTATTTAATACGTTTATTTTTGTAATATTATAATATTAACAATCATTATTTAATTTAATTTTTTTTTTGAAATCCTTACTTTACATGCAGCTTCAGTTCCTTCCTCTTTAAAATCATCA
This sequence comes from Sminthurinus signatus, assembly GCA_019776565.1. Classification (NCBI taxonomy): domain Eukaryota; kingdom Metazoa; phylum Arthropoda; class Collembola; order Symphypleona; family Katiannidae; genus Sminthurinus; species Sminthurinus signatus. The sequence continues at coordinate 24,523 of JABASP010001269.1, read as the reverse complement.
AATTTCATGACTTCAGCCATAATAAATCCTTTTTCAAAATCAGTATGAATTCTACCGGCAGCTTGAGGTGCTTTTGTTCCTTTCTGAAATTTTTTATAATGTATTTTAGTAATAATTAATAATTCTGCTTCATAAAGTTCTATTCGATAATATTATAGGTACATAATAATATTGAATTTCCTTACTTGAATAGTCCAACATTTAACTTCATCAGCACCGGCCGTAAAAAAGTATTGTAGTTGAAGAGCCTTATATCCTTGAGTAATTATTTTATCAAGTGCACTAAAAAAAGAGAAGAAAAAGAACAAAAGTAATAATAATTATTAGTCGTATAATATCAATTTAGTTACTCATTTTTTAATTTATTTGACCATGATAAAAGTTTAATTATTTCATGAGAAAATGGAGTCTTTGTGATTTCTATTCTTATAATATTTAATACATAACATTCATATGCTGTGTTATAGCATTATTTTTTCCCGTAAACCTTGATTCCATATTTAATTTTTCTACCTAATAATAGTTTCTATACAATAAATTTAAAAGTCTATAGATTACACATGCATCTGGTAGTATTTTTTACAATTATTGTTCTATACATAGAAGTCTTTAATATTATAGACTTGTATTTGTGGAATACAAGGTGATCATATTTTATGAAGAAAAGATAACACATGTATGTGTTTGGAGATCTTTTTTGTCTAATCGGCAAAAAAACAAGATGATCAATAATCATTTCTTATGAATTAAGTAACCACTAAAAACATAGAAAACTAATGTACAAAATTAGATTTACTTTACACGTACTATTACTACTACAATTACCTACTATATACTAAATGCATAATAATAATTATTAAAACGTTCATTTGAATTCTACAGCTGCCACATATGAATAATACAAAATACAATACAAGTTAGAAAAAAAGTACAATCGTGAGTAAAATAAACTATGGTCAAGAATAATGATGATGTATCAACTTTGGAATGAGCTGTTCAATAAGGGAACACAAAGAAACGAAAAACCATTGTACAGTGTACATATCCACCATATTATGTACATTTGTAGATATTAATGCATTAAGAATTAATATTCCTATGAGATATTCATACACAATTCAATAAAAAAAAGTCTATACTGTAGTTTTTTGTTGTACACAACAAAACTTAGTATTTTCTTGTTTTTCTTTAGTACACAAAAAACTAGACAAGATAATATAATGTATAATCCCACAATAAAAATTAAAAACCCTATAATATTTTATACGTACGTACGTGTTTGCAATTCATAATTTTAAAATCCAAACTGAATTTATTAGTAGTATGAATGTATAATATGCATAATGCATACACAATGTACATAATATGAAGCTAAAAAGTATATTATCCTCTTCTTACACATTTACATTCACTACAAATCAGACAATCTTTGAGTAATCATATCATCATCATCTTTACATGTTCAGGAAGTTTAAATAGAGTGGACAAACAAGTATAAATATATAGATAATATGAGAAATAGAATCACAGAAGCTCCGGCATAGTTGATGATAGTATCTAATTGGGAAAGAAACGTGTGTGTATGTGTTTGATAAAAAGAATTTTTTTTTTATAAAAAATGTATTCTTTATTTTACTCTGAAAAGAAAAAATAAGAAGAAAAAAAACGAAAAAGATGACATCACAATTAAAAGACAAGTCATTTAATAGGAACTTCATCCTCAAGCAGCTATTTGAAAGATAGGATAAAAACTGAACATTTTCTCAGATTCAAGTGATTCACTCAAAATTACAAGTCATCAATGAAGTTGGGGCTCGTCAGGAGTGAGTTAATGTCTATAATTTTGCAGAGAGAGAGGAGAGTTCTCTATTGCCTTCAACTTTGAATTGCCTAGTACTTTTACTTTTGTTACAACAACTACCAGCACCACTCAACTACATGTTATTATTATTATACTGTAATACCGTTCAGTTGGCTAATATGTCCAAGTCATGCATTCAACCATGCATAACTAAATCTCAATTTGGTCAAAAACTTCTTCCTTAATCTACTTCTTGTACGTATTCTGTGTCCTAGTCATTCAGAGAAAGTTGTCTCTTTCTTTCTTTCTCTCATTCTCTCCTTTTGAAATATATATATACAAATCATTTGGTTCTTTCTTTACAATTATATTGAAATTCATCAAAGTTTTCATTTTATGTCTTAAGTATATAAGAAAGATTACCAAAGAATCTGTTTACTACAAACACAAGAATATCATAGAATAACGACAGGGCAGACAGTACACATATTATTCTTAAAAAATCGCAGACATGATATATCTTTTGTTTCAAATCTACCTACACGTCATAACCGACAAATACGTGTATGTATAAGTACATCTATAATATCTATACCATCATGGTTTGTTATATTAGACCTATTACCTTTGACTATTCTGGATTCTGGAAGAAATCCAGAGACAGGGAAAAATAGAGAAAAGAGACAGACGAGGCTGGGTGGCATACAACAACAACAGTTGTAAGTTATTCAAAAGTCAGATGAAGATTGAATGAAGCACATTATAGTGAGAGCGTAATTGTAAAATTTAAACGAATTACTGAAAATGCAATGATGATTACTCCAAAAGAACGAGAAAAACAGAAAGAATATCAAGGATGCAGGAATATACATTTATATACATACTTAAATAAGAATGTTCCTGTTGTGTTCTTTTTCATATATGAATGTACATATTTGTAATGTCCTTAGTATAAATATATATATATAGGTCTATGTGTTTTGTGTACACATAAAATATACACCGTACATTCATATATATATATATATTGTAGTGATCATACAAGTTTTGTTGTTATTGTTGTTGTTCAGATGATGGTAGAGAACGATAGACTTTGACGTCGTCGTCATCATCATCGTCGAGAAAGGAAGAGAGACTACAAGAAGAGAACAGAAGGCATTGCAGGAGACTCATAAACCTTATCTTATTCCTTCCACCGTTTCCAGACATGAATACCATATATAATGACATGAAAAACTTAAAACTTGGTTCAGAGGAACGTAGTCCGAGAGCCACTTTCCATACACACATACACACACACACACTCACACACATAAACAAAAAATATATAATCACACACGAGAGAAAATAATGCGACTCCAAATTATATGTTTGTGATACCTTTGCCAATGTAAGGTATCCAGTCCGTCAGTTTTTATATATTATCAAATAAACATATGAACAAACTATATCATATCATTTCCCCATTACAAACTTACAAATGTATGTATAATAACTGGTTGTTTATAGCATACATATTACATATCATATACATGGTTCTAGTAACTGGTTAATATGTGTACAACATATAATATTACACACATTTCATCTATAACAGAATAGTTCTAAGAACTAAAAGAGCTAGGACTCATACATATAGGCATAAATATATATATGTAACATTATTTTTGTTTCAGAAACGTATTCTATTTGGTCTCTCTCTGTCCATCTCGACTCTGGACGTAAAATAGACTTTTTACCTTTCTACTTTAATCTAAATAAACCCGAGTCAAAACTTACATTCACATTACAATTCCCTGTGTATTTATATTTTTTACCTATATATATATACTTCATTTCCCATCTTTTCATCTATGTATCTATACTAACTGACCAGCTATAAACAATACATCTGAATCAAAAAGTCATATAAATATATGTATGTACAATGTTAATTTTCAAACCAAACACATTCCAGCTATTTATAAAGAAACATGGTACAAAAAAAAGTTTTGAATTAGTTTTCTCCTCAGCATGTTCTCATAAAAGTATTATACATTATACTAGAACTATTTCCCTGTTTACTTCTTCTCTTGACACATTGAAGGCAACAAAATTAGTAACAGGAACAAACTAAAACAAGAACAAGAAGTCTTCACACAAAACTATATTCCAGCTCCTTTTCTAGATTGGTAAAAATTGAGTGAAACACGAACTAGGACTAGGAAATACTTGTCACCAATATCATCTCTATCACGTTATGCTTTTTCCGATTACTTTAGAGTAAAAGTTATGGAAAACGCATATAGAAAATGTACATAAGTTGCACTGATTTGCATGCTATATAATATACTTTATACTCCCCCAAACCAAAAACTCGTGTATGATTCGATTTGTGATGCATTTTAATGTCATTTATGTCTAGAACTCCAAATTCTCATGGAACATCATTAATCATTACCAACTTTTAATATTTAATGCATCTACGTGGACTATACAAACGCTCTTTTAAATGTAGATTTATTTATTTAGATTTTATACATATTACTTACCAAGTTGTACCGATTTCCTTCAAATGATTCGCCTTTTCATCATCTGGCATGTCAACCAACCTGGATTGTAAAGAACCGGAGAACGGTATGCAAATGGCACCTTGATCGTTTTTATCAATCCATTCCTTAATTTTTATCAACCTGTAAAACAATTATTATTATTATAAATGAAATTATAAGCAAAAATGTCGTTTTAAAATTCAAAATCAAGGAAAATAAAATCATAAATGGTCATTTCTTGACCAAATCTAGAATTTTCGCATGTCTATAATATCATCTCTATTCTATACTGTCAGAAAAAATACTCATCTAGGTTTTGTACATTATAAAATTGCATCAACTGAAAAGAATTTATGATATCGTTTTATATAAACGAACAAAGTTCAGTACTTTGACTTTAAACACAAAAAGTCAAAGCTCTTATAAAGCTTACAATTTCATACTGATTATTTACACATGTGTAATATTTTTCATCTTTTGATGGTCAAATACCCCATTAGAAACGTCCGTCAGACAAAAGAAATGAAAAACTAGTGCATACTTTCGAAAGTACAGAAAATCAAGAGGAATGTGGCTATATTTTTAGGGAAAAGAGAATGAGAATAATGCACAAGTGACATACCATTTGTTTTTCTTCCTAATGTAATCTTTCTCGGACAAGTTTACAAGATAAATGACTGGCTTGGCAGTGATAAACAAGTATTTATTTAAGACTTCAATCTGCAAAACAAAAAGATCATACACATTATCATTATATATTATATGTATTATATCATAGTCAATGTTGGACAGTAATTATTATGGGACCAAATATATCTCACTTATTAAAAAAGACAAATCACGTTAATACAGAATCACAGCTTTCATTTCCGGTGTTTTCTTACCTCTTTTTCGTTCCAGACGACTTCACGAAGTGGTCTTTTCTGGTCTACAAGGATGGTCTTAATTTTGGTCAAAATATCCTGAATACAAACAAAAAACATTTCATGCATCAAGTTTATCATATGTTCCTTTCAAAAAGAATTCGTTCTCAATCATATTTCGATTTTGTACGTATCTAGATGAGTATACATTTTGATTTACAAATGAAACAGAAATCATTTTTATAATTCTTTCGCATTCTTTATTCATTGAAAAAGAGCACACTATTGATCTGTTATCAATTATCACTTTAACCGACCATAAAAAGAAAAAGTCTTCGTACACACTTTTGAAAATGGGAAAACTAAATCTCTCACAACCATTATTTATAATAAACATGTACATGAGCACAAAATGACAATAATTTAAATAAAATAATGTTATGCCTTGTCGACTTGAGTAAACTGTGCAATATCATTAAAAAATTATGACGATTGCTATGTCTACATGTGAATTAGTCCAAATGTAAGTTATTAGTTATTACACATTACATACAAATATCATTGTGAACATAGATTATAGACGAAATTCTCAACTAAAAGATTAATTGGCTACACCCAGAATCCAACTTATGCTATCCCTCCTATATCATCTTCATACATCATACATGATCATACAACATGTATTTTACTACCGTACTTGCTATATAATTTTTCACAACGAATCACTTTTTGACTGAGAGTCCCTCTTTGACCATATTATTATGGTTTTAATCATTCAAATCAAAATTTGAAATACCACGCATTTAAATCTTCAATTTATGTCTATCATCTACTACCTACTACAGCATGTGTGATGTGTACACAGTACACATTATAATATGTTCTGCCTGTTTATTGTTTATACATAAATGTAAACTACAGAAGAACAAGATTGTCGACAATATACTAATAATTTTCGACAAATGATTAATTGTTCTTATATACATCTATGAAATTAACAACATCCCAAATCCAAATAATTTCTTAAAATTTATTTACAATTACAGAGCTTTGTTTAATCATGAAGATATAAATGAAATACATACATGACCAAAACTACTAATATGGAGAATAGAGAATTTAACAGTTCAAACTATTTATTTATTTGAATGTATTCAAGATGCTAAAAAATCATGTATATTATGTCTACTCAACATTTATCGACTTTCACTTGTCTCCACTACATAATATGCATTAAATATATAAGTACAAGATTGGAATAATAATAAATCCTAATAAGGAAATAAGGTCTTTTCTTTTCTTGTACTACATATACAAAAATGTTGCCTTTCCTGTCTGTAAAGGATTTTTTGAGCATTAAATACTAAATACACTTGAAGTCATTCCTATTCACGCATACATTAGATTTTAGTGTGTACACACACATGTTCAGAAATCAAATTGAGTTAAAAGAGAAGGACAGAAGGAAAAAAAGTTGAGATACTAATAATATGAGTTCACACAAACCAGTTATTACAATTGCTCTCTACAAACATAATAAATAATAATAACACCACAACATGTGTATATACATATGAAAAAAAGGCTGGCAGTTATTAAAAGGAATGTTGCACACATAGTAAACATACAACATGTTCTGTCCACTTAAGATACATGTAAAAGAAATCCATACAACATCCAGGTATGTGTAATATACATAGGTAGACCAGACCAATGAAATGCTAGGGGAGGCAGGGAGCTAAGGAACAAATCGACCTGTCGAGCATGAGCACCAAGTTAAAAAAACTCAACTCTTCCTCTTTAGCCACCAAACCTACCGACTATAGCTTTAATTGATCAAGCTTCCCTCCATCATCATCATCAGCTTCATCCAATCCAATCCACTGCTCACTTCATATTAGCTACTTTTTTTTCATGCACATGTAAAAGTATCATGTACTTGTGTAAAAATGTAGTGTGTATGAACTCTCTTTTTTCCATTTCAAAAAGTTATTGAGCCTATCACCACCACCACTGCTATTATATATTATATACAAACAAGTCAATGTTCATAATAATTATACATTAGACCATCCACTCTTTAGAGGTTTAGAGGTGTGCAACATTATTATATAAACCAGGGATACAATTACAATCAAAGGTGGTTAGAAAATCATTATTATTAGACTATGAATTGCAATTCATTTGAAACAACAGTGTCAATATTGCTAATTTGACCACTTATTTTGGAATTTTCTATCAATTATTATTATGTGTACATACTGATGTGAATGTTTTCTTCAAATGTTCATGCTTGTACATTGTACGTATATGTTACACACACATAATATAATGTTTCATGACTAATATGAATTCAATTAGTTCTCTGACAGTAAACGCACAGTTTACAAAAGAAGAGTTTAGGAAAATAGAAGAAAAAAATGTATAATAATTTTCAACGAAAACTAAGACTCCGATTCCAATTCAATAAAATACATGCATGAATACACGGACACATTAAACTCGGAGGGTAAGTAAAATAAAGTACATAGTTGTTGTTTGCACCACAATGTAGTAGACATACATAAACACATTGCGTTTTTTTTTACATTTCTTTGTTGTTGCATGTAAGAAAATATCTTTCGTGAGTACTGCCACTAACAAGACGCATGCATTTAAATATGGTCCAAGGGCTCAAAAATTCACCTGCACACAAAAACACACACACACACGACACATACAATACACAAGTTCCAGTAGCAGAACCAACTAAACTTAATGAGCGGCTAGCACCGTCCACCGTACAACCTATGCATTATCATTGTTATCATTAACTGCATTTTGGAAAATTGTTCTGAATTAATCGTAGGTAAATGTAATATAATATAGATTACATAGTATTTACTTTCCTTTACATATGTATACAGTATACGTATATACTCAATCATGAATTGACACAGATTATCCGACTCTTTATTTTAATATTCAATTCAATGTGACGTTATCACGTAAGAACTCATGTACACATATTATTATGTACTTTTCATACATATATAGTACTTTTTAACGGAGGAGACATTTCGGACTAAAAACAGTAGAAAGTACAACCTCGTTTTAAAAAATACTGAGAAAAAGTATGTTTAACAGTCATAAGTTTATTTACTTAAAAAATATGAATTACTTTCATTGCTTAATATTTTAATTGCTTAGTTTTTACAAAGCATGACTGTTTAGAGACCTTTTCAGTTTTGCCTATAGATCTAATAGTAAAACGCCGTAGAACTAGACTGTTTTTCGTCACTGTCATTAAATATAAAAACAGCATAATACAAAAGTGTGAAACAATTAATTATACAATGCCGTGGAACATGAAAAACGAATAAAATAATAAAATAATATGTAGTCATTTTACTCTACCTTTCTCCCTAAAATTAACACCTTCCAAAAAAATACATGCTACTCAATTATAAGTCGTTGGTCGTTTGGCAGTGTGTAGTGTAATTCTCGCAGTTCTCAGTTATACGATTTTATATTATAAAATCGTATAAAAGTATAAAAAAATTCTATTATTGTGGATTGATTACGTAATGTTACAAAAATTTTGACTGCATTGCAGGTTGTAGATAGTATGTAGATGGGGGATTAAATGTAATATCGCATGTGTATAAACCCCTTGGTCAACCTCCTTCATCACTTGACGTACTTCCTGTATAAATGGAACTATTAACGCACGGATGGATAAACTTTTCCATACCACTTCAACTTTATTTTATTTTATTTTGTTTACAACCTAGATACATGCTTCCGAATGGAAAACAGGCGTGCATTTCCTAACTCGTCGCTAAAAAGTGTTTCAAACAACTTCAACAGCTTTTACAAAATATTTTTAAGACATTGAAATGAATTGTGGAGTTTAGAAGTACAAGCAAATTTATCTTGATTTACTATATTACATAAAGGTAAAAACATTTGTTACACATTGTGCAAAAAATTTTTTTTAAAGTAATATTTGTATCAATGTGTTCTTTTTGTGCGTGCTCCATTTATGTTTCGTAGATAAAAGAAAGATGTATGTCTACATAAAACGTAATGTTAATTAATGAAGATGCCCATTTGATGTAAAATTATGTACCTACACGCCCGCAAATACAGTCCCATTTTAAGTTAACATGAAGACTTAAACTTAAGTCATGTTTTACTATTTCCCCATTTTTCTGCCTGGTATCTAGTCGAAACTACGCTACTTCCAAGTAAAATAAGTGTCTACTGATGACAGCGTACACTCGAGTCTTGAGGTATAATATAAAATATGCAAATTCACATTTGTACAAACCATACGTTATATGTACGTGTGCCCATGAATCTCAAAAATTCACTAAACTAAAAGTTTCAAATTATGCAAATGTACAAGTATTCACCAAGTGAACAATTATACTAAAGCATGACATAATAAAGTAAACATCATGCTTTCCTCTTTATACAATTGCATAGTGAAAACAGGTGTTTAAACTTAATGTCTATTCTCCAGGTACAACTTAAAAACATGTAAAAAGTAAACAGAATGCCACAAAAGTTGATGGTTATAGCTCAAGTAATTAATCAAATGAGTAAACAAGGAACATACCATAAGATTCACAACAATTTGTCGAAAAGACTGATAAAAAAAACATAAACTAAGACATAAATTATAAAAAAAAACGCAGATAAAAAAAAACTTACATGTTCTGGTTTGGCCTTTTTGTCACTACGTAAAAGTCTCTCAACTTTATCCAAGCTTGCTAGGAGGGCTTCCTCATCCTTTTTACGTAACTCTTCTGTGATGGTATCCAGATCCCTAACAGGATTTACTTCTCCATCAACATGAATAACTTCATCGTCTTCAAATGCACCTGAAATCAAGAATAAATACATATTTTATAGAAAACGTTATGGCATGATTGAACTTTTTATACTTTACAAGATGAAAGAGTGTATGTTTAGCTTTTAATCACTAATCATGTTCAATTTTTATTTTTATACACAACCATATACAGAATACAGAATGCAAATAATAGGCATAGATATCTATTCAGAATTCCCAAGTCACAAGGCGACAAATCAGCAAGAAGGATAATGATTCAATAAAACTTTATTTAAAAAAACCACGCTTTACCATTTACCATATTGATTAGATTAACACTTAAATTATATTACAACTACGATAAAGTTGTGGCGTCACAATAATTTTAAATTGTGAACCTATTGTTAAAAATCCACATACATGTACTTGGTTTACAGACAATAGTATTAGTAAACAAGGAGAGTCAAATACCGAAACCACAAAGGTAGGATTTATCGTCACCTACATACTCATCAAAATAAATTACATATCATCATCATATTGTGAGTGTTCCTTGTTCCTGTACCATCATGTATACGGATGTTTGCATGTGTAATGTGTATTATGTACTCTGGTTTAACTCTGGTTGAGCACTGAGGATTGAGCAGCAGACTCCATAAACTAATTTTTTTTTATGAATTGCACTTTTCTTGAGTAGTCCTAAGCCAATACTGGAACTGAAAGCAAATGAATTCGCCGAAGCGTCTCCAAACTGATCTCTCATAAATTAAAACAAACATATAATGCAAAACTAAGAAGGAACCTGGGCTCCTGTCATAAAGTATGCATGTATGTATGCACTCATGTGTATTGTCTATGTATTTATGTATTTATGTATCTTCACTCCTTTTAAGTTTTGGTTCATGTGCAACCGTAAAAATTAAAACTCATCCGTTCATCCATTCAAAACAAAAGTAAAGACAAAAGAAAGGACAAGGACTACAAAAAACAAAACAAAACTGATCATAATAATATTATTATTATCATTATCATTACTATGAGAGCCTTCTAGTAAAATAAAGAGTCAGAGATGAGGTGATACTTAACTAAAAATAAAAATAATTCTCACATGTGCAATACATATATACATTATACATGCATCATGAATAATATAGTTTATAGTTGTATAGTTACAGTCATCAGTTAACTGGTTGATGCTCTTAAATAGTAATTTCACACACCTTCACTCTTGTGTTATGCATGTTCCATGTTCAATGTTCTCAATGTTGTCTATCTCACATCTCAAAAAATCTCAAGGCACGAACTTGACTGACGATACAATTTTGGTAAGTATGAAAGATAAAAGAATCTTTTTTGAGAATACAGATATAATATATATAACAGAGATGAATAGAGAGGAACATAAAAGTTCGGTGAGAGAGTACATAATCGACCAATGAGTATTAATCATGACATTCCTCATATCTGAATACTTATATTCCTCTTTACCAGTGATTTACAGTCAGTCGCGAGACTGAAGACTTAACGACTTGATGGCACCGCCAATTTCTCTCCCTCTCCTTCTTTCTTTCTATCTTTTTACCTCTGCATCTAAACATGTACACCGCCACAGAAGAAGAATAAAATGATCTTATGGGTCGCCTACATTACATTAGGATTTTGTTTTTTTTTCGTAGGTATATTTTGACGAGGACCCAAACAAATAAATATTGTGAGAGAGCACAACCGTCCTCATAATATTACTACAGATACATGATTCAATAGGAAACACGCAATCGAAGAGTACCGTACCTTTGTTTTCCTTTCCTCCTTTGCCCCATTCTCTAGTATTCTATTCCAACTCTCTGTACTCTGTATTTTGTATGGCATGTTCTTATTCAAAAATTATAGAAAACTCCCGTCTTCCAAAAGGGCAAAAATAAAAAGAACGGAACAGTCATTATCATCATTATCACCATCATCACTGCATTAGGAAGTTACATGGGAAAAAATAAATGTAACAAACAACTACTATTGACTATGAACATTATCTAATGAGCCATACCCCTCTTCAATAAATCTGTAGATTTTTACTCAAACTTATATTATTTCTGTGGCCAAAGCTTGTACAATGTACAGTGTACCGGTACGCACTATTCATCTAATACCCACGTACTATTTATGTATATAGAGAGGGGAAACGGATAGAAATAGCTAATAGTGTACAGATTCAGAGAAATTATTATTCTACTAAAAAAAAACAGTACACTGTACAATGTACATAATATTTTGTATGTATAATCCTTAGTGTACAGCGTAAGGAGACGAGGTCTACATCATGATGACCTTAATGATCCCAAATCTCCAGTTTATTATTCTTTTAACATTTAACCCGCTGCTCCGCTCTGTTCTGCTCTTGTTGCCGATAATTTCTAACCTTATTCCAGCACAATGCCAGCCACCATCACATCACACGGAGAATAACAATAACAACAAGAACAGACAGACGACCCAAAAAGTCAAAACAGAACGAAAGAGAAATAAAGAGAAAGAAATAGAATAATACTTCAAATACACACACACAAACAGATACAAAACAGAGAAATACAGATACTTTATACTAACCCATCGGATAATTATACCCTTTCTTTAAATAAAATATCTTCAAAATAGATCCATCTCCAGAAGAAGAAGAAAAAAACAAACCATTTAAATTACTTTTAAATGTTTAGGGTATAAACCCGTATAGGTTAAAGGGCAGTTAAGGCGCCAACCTTACATTATATAACATACAAGGCCAATCTACAAAAGACAGGTCAACTATCCAAATTTTTCTCAGCAAAGTAAAAAAAAGAAGAAGAATAAATATCATACATAATAGTATGATATAGATACAAAAATAAAATGTATCCAAATAAACTTACGAGTCATATGGAAGATTGCATCACAAGCTCTAATATGTGACAGGAAAGCATTTCCCAGTCCTTGACCCTCAGCTGCTCCTTTCACCAGACCAGCAATGTCAACGACATTAAGGAAAGCCGGAACTTTACTGCAAAAGCAAAAAGAAAACATTAATTATATTAAAAATACTTGAAAATTATATTCAATGATTCAAAATTATCTCTGTACATTTGAAAGTAAAAAACACCTCATTTTATCATTCTATTATGTCACTCATAAATTCAGTAATTTGTTCGAGTCTTCTGGATGTATCGTAAATCTCCATATTCCATATTATAGTACACTTGTCATAATTTTATTTGGTATGGGACAACTATTTTATCCAGTTAAAGCTATTCCTTTCGTGTTGAAAGCAAATGTCGATATAATATTATCGGATCAAACAAGAACATTAAGTACCTTTTTTACCAAATAATAATCCAAAGAAGTTTCATTCATTCATATGCATAAATGGTTATTTTATTCGATTACATTATACGACTAACGACATGTAAAAATGCACGAGGGTTGTATATATTATTATTATATTCCGTTCATCGTCTTTTCTTCCTTTCAAATATAAAATACTAAACAAAAACTTTGAATGTTTACATGTATGTGAAGACGAAAAAAGTTCCCTCAATTTTGTGCTCATTTTATATGCCTATACTCATGTTAATGTTGCATTGATACATTATACTGGAATATTGTGTATTTCTGCTTCTATGTTACAACAATTAATATGGAATATCATAATTGTGACCATTTTCCATTCTCCGAATGATTCCCATGTGTACATACATATATACATTATGATATATGAAATTGTGATATGATATGGGTATTACACTAGATTGTACAGAACTATATATAGTATTTTTGAATGAATAAGCAAGAATAAATTTTGGAAGTAGCCCTTCCTCTCTTCTCTCTTTTCTCCCTCGATTTCTTTCTCTTATGTAGGATACGATACGATATTCATTGGATTGCACGCAATATATCGTGTCAAAAATTCTCATCATGTACAAAACTTTACCTTCACTACTACTCACTACACTCTACATCAATGTACATGAATATTTTTAAAGAAAACAACACACTTTTCCAGTTGTGGAAAAAGCACCTAGCTGATTTGATATCACTACTATTGATATAGTGGTACCCTTTTTTCTTGATATGAATATTATGCACTCAATACGTACACACAAAAAATGAATATTCATGTGGACAAACCTGGAGCTAAATCAGCAGCTAAAATCCACTTTGATACAGAACCGGATATACAGAAGGAATTATTATTATACCATTTTATTCTAAATCTTTTACAGAATGAACAGCAAGGGAATAAGAAAAAGGGGGGAAATGAAACAGGCGAACGTCTTGGAAAGAAAACACAGCATTCAGCAATGCAACTCAATGGCAATTTACAATTTATACATCATGATCCATTTTTAATTTTTACATAATACTTAATACTACATGCTATACATAAAATCCGGTCCTAATCATTACAATAATGCAACTTTTCAATGTAAAAAAGGCTGCGTAGTTTTGGTATCATAAACATTCTCACTTTTCATACAATTTTTAAAAGTAAAACTTTCAATTTCTATCAAACATCAATAAATAATTTCACAATACAACAGAAACACGAGAATCATCTTCTGATTTCGAGAGCTTTATCTATTTGAATAAATATTGTTAACTTTAAAAATATTGTTCAATAAGATTATTTTTGTTCCAAGTTTCAAGCCAACACTAGAAACAACATTAATAGAAGTAATAAAATGTTTTTTTTTGGATGCTTTACTCTGTTCACTCTTTGTAGTGTGAAATCTTTTTTAGAGTGAAAAAAAATACATTTTTATATGATTAATCCTTTCAGAATGTGAACTGAACTTTATATTGTACTGGATTTGATAGTATTTGAAGCAAATCGAACAAGTAAAGGTCATAAATTTTACTCTTGTACAATACAATGTGTACACAACACACACACACACACAATCTAGAAAGGCATACAATGAACTTTTTCAGGCATCCAAGCAAGAAAAGCCTATAATATATAATACACCATAAAAATAGCCGCCCTCTGCTTTTTCATCTCAAACATGTCTTCAGAGAATGTATACTGTATACACATGAGAAAAGAAACATTGCTGCTGTACATTAGATTTTGATGAAACTCATAAAATGATGTATATAACAAAAGAGACATAATCAAACCGAAACTCATCTTACTGATGTCAGATGTACGCCTATGAATTGTACATATTATATATGTATATATGAAATATATAAAGGTGTTACTCTTTTCATGTCCATTGTTCAAATCTTTTCCGTATTATTATGAATTACACACAAACACACACACATATACAACATATGTACTTGAATGTACATAATATGAAAAATGTAATTGGTGCAGAGCCTATTTTTATTTGACTCTTTGTTGGATTTAATGTGTAAATTTTTTTTCTTAGCGGCACGTACATTAGACATTATATAATAATAATCTGTGAAGATTAGTAGATTCCTTAATTCTTTGCACTTGTACTATAACCATGACGTATATAACTATTAACTATAATCCATAATATTACAATATGTACATTGTACAGTGTACAATGTACACGCTCCAACATTTTATTTTCTGCTTATTTGCTACTTGAGCTTGTACTTTGTACATTGTACATGTATATGTACACATGAATGCACAACATGTAATATACATTCTACATACATACATGTTAGTTTGTGAGGTGGAAAAAAATACGGTTGGAGGCGTTTTTACGTGCCTCCGTCTACACCTCCAGTCGGTTTGAATGATGAAAAAACAGAGTAAAGGCAAATAAGGAACTATCAATAGACTAGTTCTATGTTCTATTCTCAATTCTCAATACATGGTAGTTTGTACAATACAATGGTATACAATAAATATTAGGATCATAATGGATAGATGGAATGAACATTGTCGCTATCACATACACACACACGACTTTTCCTCCTGTATAAGTATATGTATTTTCACATTTAATATCAAATATGACAATATGTAGTGAATAAAATCACACACTACACAATACAAACGCACATATTATCTGATTATTGCTTTTCTTTCTTCTATTATATACCAAAAAAAAGAGTTTTTAGTTTCTAGTTCTACTTATATACCTTGAAAAAGGTGTATAGACTGTAGATTGTAGATGTAGACCTTAAATTTACCTGAGAAATAATGAAAATGAGACACTTTTCATTCCACTCTAATCCTAATCCGATTTAGGGGGTTCTCCATCATCATCATCATCATCAAACAAACAAACAAATAAACACGCGTCTTGCATCCATTCATTGTGTTTTTCTCCCACACACACATATTCTACGCTCGTTTTTATTATTATAAAACATCTAATGTGAAAATCCAACCCTATTCATCGCAAAAATTATATTTCTCCTAAACACGAATGTCCAAAAATGAAATACATCCTATCAAATCTCTACACTCCGCATGTCCGGAAAATACAAAAGACTACCGAAAAATCTCGTAGACTTTCGCCCCTTTTTTTATATGTACATGGCACTATTACATTTTTCATTTTTAGAATCAACTAAAATTAAGAAGAAAAAAATAGAAAGCTAAGAAACTCATAATGCCTATAAAATAGTTCCCGATTTCAACCATTAAATAAACTACCGAAGTGTGATTATTTCCTGGTGTGGTTATTAGCCAGAGTTACTTAGTTTTTAAAAATAGTTTACCATTCGACTCATGTTTCATGTAGTATGTTTTGATTTTTGATGTTCCCATTTTTTTACGTCTATGGTATAGTATCAAGAATCAAGTTTATACGAGAAGCAACTGATTTTACAAATAACTTTGAGGATAGAATTTAATTTCAACGTTTATATTAGATTTACACTTACATACACTTAATACGTACTTTCTATATCATAATATGCAAGCAAACGATTAGCCTTTACTTTTTTAATTTCAAACCTCTCTCAAAAAGAAATTATATAGAAAGGAAAAACCTCGCCAGAAGTTGAATTGGTAAAAAGCAAAAAATTAGTTTTAAATTATAGATTTAAAAAAATAGTCCTACTGTGGCTATTATAATACAGTAGAAGAAGTAGAAGTGGCATAAGAGTGGAGAGTATTATCTACCAACTTCAAAGTATAATATGTATTAAAATTTGTTGTAAAACCGGTATTGTATAGTATACTGCAATCCAGCATATTAAATTCAAATGATATCAAGGAATTATGAATTAGGAATGGTGAAAGGTATTACAGCTGTGGGGCAACTAATTAAATCAGTTTTACATACTTACAAACTCAATTCAAATTATTATTACATTCCACAGCGACTACATTATTATCAACAAAAAAAGGAAAAATGCTGGAGCAATTAAACAAATCCAAAAGTTTTATTATTTAACTCTGTATACCGTATGTAAAACACTTTTGAGGTAGACAAATTAAATTACAAGTATAGAATTAAATAACCATCGTAATTCAGTAATCCAAAAAAGTCCAATTTTTCTCGTAAATACAAAATACAAAAGGAAAGACAATTTAAGGTCTAGTCACATTATAAAACTTTTGTTTCTATTTAGAAATGTTAGTTATTTAGTAATGACTGAATTAAAATTGAGATTACTTTTGAGCTACTTTTATTGTATTATATATGTACTTATATATATAATTGATATGATGATATTCCTTTCCATTTCATATTATGTATTATAAAAGAAAGGGTTCACTTGTACTCGTATTTATGTATCTGACCATCATTTTCAAACGAAATATTTAAGTCATGGACACCATGTGTACAAGAATAGTATGATCATAATATTTTTTACATCAGCTGCAACAAACACAGACACACACACATAAGTTTGTAATGAAACAAAACCCAGGAATAGTAACAATGAACCCTTTTATACACATCTTTGTAACATGTATATGTATGCGCCTTGAAACTAAACCAAAGGCCATATTATGTAATTCTGTAATTCGTACAAATTACAGCAAGAAAATAAAGGAAGGAGATGTTATTCCACACACATAATATAATGATTGTATCATCACTTTCATCATCATATCATCATCTAAATTCAAAAAAGTCCGAGGACTGAGTGAGTGAGTGAGAGAGTTCAATTATTTCATATTATTATGCTTATCAGAAGACGAAAAAGACTATTCGACTGACATTACGGGTTACTTGGTTGGTGGGCGGCTCTTTCTCTCTCTCTCTCTCTCTCTAAACACAAAAAATACTAAATGTACGTATACACAGACTAATATAATTACTTTAAAGAAATAATATAAAAAAAAAGATGAAGGAATCTGTGTAACTCATTGTCTATCTATCTGTATCTATCTTATAGTCCAGAGGCCATTGGCCATGACGAAAGAATAATCTCTTGAAATTTAAAATACTTGCACATACGTACAAAAAAAATTCTAACATCTTCTCTCTGTACCCTTTAGATCCTTCTACCTCCACTCTCTTTCTCTATTCCTCTCTCCTAAAATCAAAACCAATTCATTTTTATTATTATTAGCATTGATTATAATACAGCAGGGATCCGGAATCATACAGGATCAATCAAACTTATCAAGTATCAAGTAGTTATTTCAGAAATCTAAACGTATTAAACATCTATATATCTGAATTATCAAGTTTAGATAGAAAAACATCAATAAATGTATTATTATTATCTACGACTACAAACACTATTATTATTATTATTACTGCTACTATTGCTACTTTGTACCTTTTGTATTGTTTATTGATATACACTATACACTGTGCTCATTTGATGCACTTTTTTTATAAAAAAAACGTGAATCGTCAAGAATATTTATTGTTGTGTTCATACGTGAAAAGAACCTACAATATAGACAATAGTAATAGAAAACCACAAGATAAAACCACTAAATGAGGTAATGAAACCATGCAAATGGTTTTAAACATATCATTTATTATGTGATACGTGTATGAAACATCAAAATCATTCTCTTTACCATTGCATTGCCCATTGCACAGGTATAACATATTTAAAGTGAAAATTGAATACAAAATACAACCGAAACAAGTATAATCTGTATAGTGACATTGCATTTGCATGCAAGTCTGATGTTTATCAATGAATAAATCTTTACCAAATGTGTGTAAAAAACACCATTTGATTTTTACAGAGACTTACAAATACAAATGCCTTTGAATTCTCAATTCTCAATATCCAGGACATTTAAAACATATACCTAGACAGAAGTTTTGAACATTTTTCTGTTCACCACGCATCACTGTTGTAAATAGTAAAATCCTTTTGAATTTTGAATTATGTTACATTATATAGATGAACAGTTGTAACTACATATTTTATTGTGATGAACCACAATAAAACAGTATAGAAGATAATATAGAAAGAAGAGCAGATCTAATTAAACGAATGACTTTGCAAACTCCGCCTGTTACACAAATCCTCAGTCAAGTGCACATAAAATCTAAATGTATGTTCATGTTCACAATAAACTTAAATTGTTTCGACTATTTTATATTTTACAATTTACTATGTAATGTGAGGGGAAATTTTTTAAAAAATAGTTGGGCGAGCGTGCTTCTTTTTCTACAGCAGTTAAGTTTTGAGCACCACTATACCCTATACAAGCAAAATATGTTAAAACATGCATTCATGTTACATTGTTTAGTGACAGTCAACAAACGGAGGAATACACACTCACACACACATATACAGGATACTTATTCGTGACACACGTCAAACCCTTGTAGTTTATCTGTCAAAATGATAATAATATTCTTCTTTACATGAACATTGTACATCAAACATATCTACATGAAAAGACGTAACAGAGTACAATTTACAGGATGGAATATTCAGATAGAAAGTATTCATATGTTGTAATATGCCCTATAAATTTATAATAAACATTTTAGATTCTAGATTATAGATACCTAGTTTCTTTTTATTTAGCTAAAAAATAAAAATGATGATAAAGAACAAAACTGAATTATATAAAGTACACAAAGTACATAACACGTAACATAATATTATTTCTTTTTCCATATATTATTTACCTACAAGATAACACCATAATATCATAATGTCGTACTATGTATACACATGTTTTTACCAAGTACCTAAATTCAAATAGCTCATTGATGCAAAAAAAAAGAATTATTGCATAAGTTTTATTGACATACTTTGTCATCAAAATGTATTGATTCAAATTTTAAATATAAGGATTGTCGATATGAATGGTGTAGAATGTAGAACTTACAAAGAAGAAAAAAAACTTTACCTTTTTTGCATTTTAAACTTTCAATTAATGTACATGTATACTGTATACATATTGCTGAAAATGGGATACTTTGAACTAAAACTGTTCAACTTTAAAACATGCAATAAAGAAATAACTAATAATATGAATTAAATATCGGATCTACAACTACTTAAACGCGATAGGCTACACATAAAATATAGTAGTGGTATAAACTATACACCTAAAATGAAAACGATTTCACAGGTTTTTTTAAGAGTAACAAAATTCAACGAAAAGTAGTATACAAGGAGTACACATGCTCAAGACTATCAAGAATAGTCCATAAAATACGAGTAACATAAATACATATTACATAATATTATGTACAAAGTACAAACTAAAACTTGGAATCATAAAATAATAATCGCCAACAGATCTTTAACTATAGCAGAAAATTCTTTAGAAACTTTTCATATCATGTATATAATATTAGTATGTTCTACAAAAACTGTAAACTGTTTTCATCTCTCTGTTTCTTTCTCTCTCTTGTGCAGATTATTTCTGGAAACCAAAAACTTTTGATTTTTTGTTGAGAGACCGAGTAAGGGAGTAAGAGAAAGAATTTGAGTTTGAGCCGTGCAGACTTCATGGCACCTAACCTAATATGATAACATCGTCTCCACTAAAAATGAAATTATTTTTGCATTGCATGAGAAACCCTTTTGAATATTCTATAGATTTCTTTAAGTTTTTAACATGAGTT
This sequence comes from Sminthurinus signatus, assembly GCA_019776565.1. Classification (NCBI taxonomy): domain Eukaryota; kingdom Metazoa; phylum Arthropoda; class Collembola; order Symphypleona; family Katiannidae; genus Sminthurinus; species Sminthurinus signatus. The sequence continues at coordinate 3,533 of JABASP010001269.1, read as the reverse complement.
TTCTAGATTAGCGTATATTATACATACATCATACATGGACATATTTTACACACAAGTTACAAATAAATAGTGTACCATACTATCACGTTATTAATCGAATTTCCTGACACATAAAAAAGTAGAACTATTTACGTAACAACAACATGAAACCAGGTTTAATCATGTATGCATAAACTACACATTCCTATATATTTTGTACTTTATGAATTCCATTTCCTACTGTTATTAGTTATTAGTAATCACCTTTACGCTCAAAATTAATATATTTAAATTAACTGTATAGGCTATTAATATTATAGATTGTTAATTATCTGATTTTTTATGCTTTAATGTATAATTACGGAATTTCAGCTGAAGCTTAAGAGATAGACATAGTATATCACACAATTGAAAATGACATTGATCTCATTTTGAAAACTATATTATACTCAAAATTCATTATAAAATTCTAATGTGAGTTCTGGCTTTTTGTAGCACGTGTAGTGATGAAATTTTAACATTGCATTAACTACAATTCGTTAATAAAAGTAATCTGATAAGAATTTGAACCACATTTAGTTTTGAATTCTCAAGAATACAAAATGTTTTCTTTAAAACATATATTATGATGTTTAATTAAAGATTATCGTAAAAATATTTTGGGTTAATTTACCTGAGAGGCTTGTGAAATTCACAAAGGTAATCAAATCGAGCATCTGGGACTGCTACTCTACCTAATCAATACATAAACAAAAATAATACAATAATACAAATATTATATTAACAAACAGATATAATAATACGTCATATTATGTATGTATTATGACGCTGTCATTCTATTATTAAATAAAATATGTATACATAGTATCAATATCACACAACATACATAAAAAAATACTTCTAAAACTTATGTACGGTGAATTACTAACTACAAAAAACACCGGTTGCTTATTTTAATGTTTACACACTTACTTTCATTCGGATCGATGGTACAAAACGGGAAATTTTCAGCAGGGATTGCCGATTTTGTTATAACATTAAAAAATGTTGATTTTCCTACATTTGGAAGTCCAACAACTCCAATTTTTAAATTGGTTCCCAAACGACCAATTAAAGGTGCTCTTTCAACCGGTACCTCTTTTTTTGGACCCATTTAAAAGGATTAAATGGATTATTTTTGAATAAAAGAGTAAAAAATATTTCTCCTCTCCTCAACACTGAGAACAAGATTTACTCTTGATTCCTAATTACTCAAATTAAACACAATTAAAAATACAATTATCCACAAAATATGTTCAAAAATCACAAAAAAAATTTAATTCAAATTTGTCCACATGTGAGCCGTGATGTACAGTTTTCAATATGATCAAGATTCGTGAAAAGTATTTTTTTATGGCAAATTTTAGCTATTTTCAGATGTTTAGTGGATAATTTTAGATATATTTATTATTTTTAGTACAATTTAATTATTTTAAAAAAATGACAGGTCTTGTTTTACTATAAATGAAATAGAAATTAAAATATTACAAATCTCCATGAATCCGGTAATATAAATGAGTGTTTTTATGAATTTTTCAATATTAAAGGCTTTATTTATTTTTAATTGATCTCTTATTAATTACATCAAGTTCATATCTACATTATATTTAAGTATCTGTCATGAATTTTTACATTTTAAATAAGTTTATTCGTTAAAACAGTTTTGTCAACAATTGAAATTTGCACACCGTTGGCCCTGTGGAAAAATCCTGTTCAAAATGGAAATTGCGCCTTTTGCCGGGGTTGGTTCATGAAAAAATTCACCAGATGGTGCTGGTGTAGATTTTTTTGGACCCAGTTTCGTTTGGATATTTTGTTATCAGTACTTCATAAGTATCAGCAGTTGGTTGTGGTTGCCTACCTTTGATCATGTATTCTTCCTTTTATATAAGAAAAATACTGGATAATCACAGCAAATGTAACTCATTGTTATTGAAATTAGTTATGTAATACAACTACACATATTTTTGGGCAAAATCGTTGTACAGTGAATGAACACAGAAAACCACGGACACATGCCGATTCACTATTTCTAGAGTAAATGTGTGTAAATGCACTAAAATGTAACTAGGGACAATCTTTTCACATTATTATCATTATTCACTCATACGGATGAAAGAACGGACCGAGTGGAGTCTTCTTCTCTCTCGTTCTCTCTCAGTTTCATCTTGTACCAATCTTGTGGTGAACAAATCATAATGGGGAAAAATATGTTAAATTACTCATAAAATTTTTAGTTTAGGGAACTTTTGTATTGTACTTGTGTACAGTGCGGATGTAGTATATATGTGGTATGAATATTGTACACATGCAGATGTACATGATATAATGTAAGACGTGATTGAATGAATGAATGAATGAATGAATGAACGAAAACGAGAAACGAGGGTTGGACGGCAGTCGGCTGTGTAATGTGTAATATATAATGTGTCTCTAATTCAATAGTTAGCTGGATACTGTGAATACTGAATACAATTCAGTATATTTTATATTTGTAACTTTTAGAGTAAAACTGATGGGGAATGGCAAATGGAATGCAGATGATGTAGTATAAAATAGAAATAAGGGAGAAAATTTTCTTTCTTTTTTTTTTGGGGTGAAATGCCTTTACGAATAATTACATCATGTTTTTCTATACACGTATTTATTATTATTATTATTATAAACTGTGTAACTACCTGGGCATATTTCATCCTAACAAGCATACAATAATAAATAGAAATAGTATCTATATGTACATAATATCTTGTATCCTTACTTTTTCTTTGAAAATCTGCAAAACGTATGTTTTTATTGTTATTTTTCGGTATTTTAGTCCTTTATCAATGATAATGGTAAATGGTAATGGTAATAGTAGGATATCCACAATAAAGGAAAACAGGCAGTATAGAATAGCTCAAAAACGTATAACAAATGTGTGTACCGTGTGCCATCAACACCTTATATCTTGTACTCTTCAAAGATTACAGATATGATTTGAATCCAGACTCATGTGAGTTGAAAGTTGAAATACAAAATACTCTAGTTTTAAATTCTGTGTACATCCATCCATGTGATTGTACAATTAGATGAGTGTGTGGGTAATTTTTATGAAAAAAAAACCTATGGGTGTTTTTCTATTTTATACGAAACGGGCTGTATGTATTAAAAGATTCATGAATAGTAAAACTAGGAATAATGGTAACAAAACTATAGAGATCAGAGTCATTTTATTAGGCCTGAAGCATTAAATTGATTTTCACACACAAATTTTTTGGACTGAAAAAAAAAGGTTCCGATACTACAAATAAACACGGGTACAGGAGTACCTAAAGAGGGAGCGAGCCAGAAGACCCGACGGATTACAATTGTGTATTGAGGCACTGATACACAGAGTTTAAAATATTATAATCTGTCGAAGAGATTCTACATTTTATATCTGTTCGTCAGTGTGTCTCTTGCGTTCCTATCAACTTGTAGACCAATTAAAGCATAAATGAGTGCACTCAGTGAAATGAGTGAACCCAGCGAAATGA
>JABASP010001268.1:0-31878 GCA_019776565.1 Sminthurinus signatus | reverse complement strand
AGAAAGAGAGAGAAAGAGAAAGAGAGGGGGAAGTGGTGGTGGTGGTGGTGTGGTTGTAGTAGTAGTAGTACTAGTAGCTGAAGCTGTATAGGAGTAGTCCTCGTGTAGTAGTATTTTTTGGGTAGGTAAATGTGGATGATTCATCCCATGACGGATCGATGTGTATGGTGTATGGGGTATGGGCCGTGTTGAATTTGCTTCCTAAGCTAGAATCTAGAATCTAAAAGTCCATGGTAAAGAGACTGGCTGACTGGAATAAAACCCTGTGTCGACTCACTCTGCTCCTGTATACATATAAATATACAGTTGTGTATTCTCCCTACTCTCTGCTCTCTATTTTCTTTCCCTGACTCTGCTTTTCTCCACACTCGGTGTTCCATGTTCCATGCTCCGTACTCCATACTCCAAACTCGATACATATCCAATGACGACCAGAGACAACCACCACCACGGAAAACTCCAGCTCGATGGAAAATCTTGAAGCAAATATGCTACAGTTCTTGACTAGACGTGGGGGAGGAAAATTGCTTCTAGTTCACTAGTTGTATACCGTGTACGTTCCATCTACATATTCTGTTTCTGTATTCTGTTTCTGTACTCCTTACTCTGTACTCTGGAATCTTGGATCTTGGATCTTGAGGTTGTTAAGACTGGAGAATCTTGTGTTTTTTGGAAAGGAAAAAGGGAAAAAAGGAAACATTGTGAGGTGTTGGTATTGGTGACTGGTGATAGTGTTTGCTCATGGTTCATGGTGATTTCTTTTTTCCCTCTTCATAATCATCATCTTTTCCTCCTCAATCTTTTCCTTCGTTACCATTCCACATTTATGGTCAATAGTCAATAGTTCTACTTCCTACATAAATACACATTTACTTACTTTACAAGTTTTCCCTCACCCAACTTCTATGTACAACTTACAATAGGAAAGTTAAATAACAGACATGTGCAAGTGCATGCTAGCTTGCATTGAAGGTTGAAGGTGGTTTGAAAGAAATAGCAAGAGCACTAACAATTGCAATAACAAAAAGAACAACAAACAACAGACAACAGACAGCAGACAGATCAACAACAACACCTAAGTAAAAGTACACAGAACATACATGTATATGCACAGATAATAGATATCCAAGAGCACCTAAAATCATCAACTAGGAGTAAAAAGGAAAGAAGTGGAATATAGAGAATAGAGAATGTAAAGGACGGATAATATCCAAGAAGAAGAAGAAGATGCTGGTTTAAGACAGTAAAGGTAATAAAGGGATGAAGTAATTACTAGTTTAGAAGAATGAGAACACTCACTCTGTGCAGTTGCCGCAGGTATACAGATATATAATATACATTTAAGCACTAACGAATGAAACTGTACCTATACAGTCTACAGTCTACACACAAAATACAAAATACATGGTTAATGTAATAAATTACAATCCCCGTAGTATAATATATACTATAATATACCGTGTACAGTGTACAGCTTACAACACAACATCTCTCTACATATGTACATGTGTATGTGAAAAACACGAGGACGAAATAAAAAAACGGTTACATTCAGTTTTCAGTTTCCCCTTTAAAACAACTAAGTGTATAAATTCTAATATAGTAATACATTTCATCATCATATAATCAGTGCTGGGTGAGTAAGAAATAGAAAACAAAAAAATATATATACATGTTTAATATTACTTATACATTACACATTATACAGAGAAAGATCATCCTCATCGTGATTTCTCTCCGCCGGTGAGTATTAAAGAGGAGCATATCATTTACCAAATCCATTTTTTCAACATACATAAGACATAAGACATAAGTACTTACTATATCATAAGATACTTCATACTCATAACGTATACACTATACACATGCTATGTACTTAATACTTATAAAATGAGAAATAAATAGAAAACCAAGAGCCCAACGAATTACACGAGGGAAGAAAATACATTATCCATAATACCTAATATCAGTCAGCAGTCAAGTCTGTGCATTGTGCATACCGTTCATCGTACATTCTATATAATCATCATCTTTTATCCTAAAAAAGATGGTTAAAAAGACGGGATACGCCGTGTGTAATAGTAATGTGTATGAGTGAGTGAGTGAGTGAGTGAGAGACCGAACTACAGAATTAAAAGAAGAAGAAAAAGGAAAGATTGAAAAATACAAAGATAAAGAGAGATAGAAAAGAGTAGACCCGCGTGAGGAGTGAAGAGTATAAAGTGTACAGTGTACAGATACCTGTTTGTCTTTTTACCTGGCCATTGAAGAAAAAAAAACCTCAACTTTTATATAATACCCAAACGCCAAACGCCAAACACAAACGAAACCCTCTGTGTCTTTTGTGTATAGTTTACCATGTGTGTGTAAAGTTTTTAAAACAGTACCTATTACCTATTGCGTACTGTATATTGTATATTGTGTGTGTGTGTGTTGGATACTACCGAAAGAGAGAAAGAGAGAGAGAGAGACCGAGACCAACTTCTTGCTTTTTTGGCTTTGATATTCAAACTCCAACTCCAACTCCCTGGCCCGTCGACTGTTTCTTTCTTCGTCGTCGTCGTCCTCCTCCTCTCTGTCCATACTCCATACCATGCCATGCCATGGTTATATCAAAAGGGTAAGGTGAAAAAATACTGTATACTGTACATATGAATGTATCCACAATCCACAGTTCACATTACACATGCTATACATGAATCCGTAAAACTATTACATCGTGAGTATAGCAATAGCAGTACCAGTTATGTATGTATGCATGTATAATGTGGTGGGTATTAAATATGCATGGTAATCTCGTATGTCCTATGTGTTTCTTCATTTCTCTGCTTTTTTCGTGTTTCTATTTTGTATAAAAGTATTATGTATGTATACAGTGTGGACTGTTGTATATTTTGTAGTATGTAGTATGTAGGCATTTATATGTATGTATATATGTAATGGGTATGTGATGTGATATTACGTACAGGTAGGCGATCAACGTTGCATGACTGCTCACCTGGAGGCAAAAACTATGTACATTCATTCCCACGGTTATTGACTTGAAGTTGGACCAGACCAGTTAGTATATTGCCAGTCCCTATAGACAACTTAGGCAGTAACGTCGTAACGTCAAAACGTAGACCAAGAGAAGCCAACAACAAGAGAGAAGAGAAGAGAAGAGTAAAGAAGAGACACAGAGAGAGATAGAGAGAGAATCTCTCATCTCATTTTTTCATCTCATGGTTTGTGCACATAATTTGAAGAGTATTAAAGTAGTTACGAGTTGAGTGTGTATTGTGTTTTGTGTTTTCGTGTATTCAGTAATTCAGTAATTCAGTATTAGATGGAAACCAACGTGGAATCAACAGTGTAAATTGTAAATTATTTGTCTTGTTCATTGTTTCCCGTTTTTCAGTGTTCCAAAATGTAACAAGCTGAAACAGAAAAAAAGCTACACATTGTTTCAAACCTTACACTTGAAATCTTGAAATCTGTTCCAAGAATCAAAACTCAAAAGTGTAAAATAAAAAAATAAAAAAGGAGAGTGAGGCTACAAATAAAAAAAAATACAACTAACTAAATAAAACCAAACAAGTAAAAAAAAGTATAAATATAAAGATAATAAATTGGTCAAAATGTGAGAGAGAGTGGAGTGTGAATAATTTTTAAAGCTATACATATTATTTATCTCTCTTCTTCTTCTTGTTCTTCTTCCACCCTTCAACTGCCACTGCCACTACTATTATTACTACTACTACTACTACTGCCAGTGCCGCCCTTGTTACCCAAAATAATTGTATAAATGTGGATATTATATCATTCTAGAAATAATAATCATAATAATAATGTGCGGAAGTTCATCTGGTAGCACAGTGCTCCAATTGTGTTCAAATCCACATCCAACTCATACTCATACTCCAACTCCAAGTCCAAGTGCAACTGGTTTAAGATCAAGAGGAAAATGCCACTCTTTTTCACACTTGGTTCATCTCCTCTTATTCACCTGTTCACTTTTGATTTGGATCCGATCCGGCTCGACCTTCGTAGTGGTGACAGACCAGAACCAAGCTGAAGGGTGGATACTCTTCGATGCCCAGATTAAAATCTCCAAGGAGTATCCTCATCATATTCATCATCATCCAGAACAACAAAAACTACGTTATGACACTCAACTAGAACAACTAGAGCAAGAAATAGAAACAAATAATCATAAACAACAAAGAAATAGTAATAATGATGAAAAAGATAATACAGACGCATTTTCTTCCTCTTCCTCTTCTTCTCCTACTTTTTATTCATACCGGATTTCACACCATAAAACCCAGTCATGGATTCATCGACTGGTCCACATGGACAAGGAAGGGAAACTTCGACTAAAAAGATCAATTCAACGAGTTCCAAGTCAAAATGGGAATTCAAATGGAAATTCCTGTGGAGATCCTTTCCAGTTCATTAGTCCAATTTTCCCAAGTTCCTTCCTCGTCTATATTGACATCATTGCTCACCCTTTCTTCATAAAAAATAATGTGAGTTCGTACAATTGTGGAAATGTGGGAAAAGTTACTGGAGAAATTTGCACCTACTTTGATTACATCTCCTTCCCACTCACCATCATCACACAACCCTTGAGAAATAAAAAAGATTGCCATAATCAAAATAATAATAATAATAACAACTACAACATTAATAATAATAACAATAATAATAATAATGCATCGGAAAATGGATCTTCAAATCATATCATTCGTTCAGTGGATGACATTTATGTATCTTTCCCTGTGGAGGGTACATTTTGTTATCATGCTTCAGAAAAGTTGGCAAACATCCATAGTTTCCTACCAAAGAGTGTCCTGTCAGGTTGTCATACAACTGGGACTGTGGTGGCAAATGACCATTTCTTTGCCATCGAGTCCTCCACCGGTGACATTGTTTTGAGGGCGGATTGGTGTTTATTTGAACAAGTGCAAACTGTTGAGATCCTCCTTCATCTCAAGTGTTCACCTTTGTCCACTGGAAGTTCAAGTTCAAGTTCCAGTCAAACTCAAAGTCAAACTCACTCAGGGAATAAAGCTGTCATGTCTTGGGATCAGTTGGTTCACTTTGTTATACATCGGTTTGATGGGGCTTCAATGGGAAGTGCGGGTTCTAGTTCAAGTGTGAGTGGGAATAGTGGCTATACAAATTCAATTTTAGAGTCTCATCCAATTCATAGGATGAGGAGAGAAATGCGAAATCTCAATCCGTTCTTTGAACAAACCATGTATATTGCCTCCGTACCGGAAGAACAACCAGCGGGGATCACTGTGACCAGAATAAGTGCAACAGATCCCGAGAGTTCCCCATTAACTTACAGTATGACCAGTCTCCTGGATGCAAGGAGTCAACAGTTTTTTACTCTGGATTCAAAATCCGGTATAATTACAACCATGGATAAACTTGACAGGGAAAAGATGGATGTTCATTATTTCCGGATTGTGGCTCAAGATTCCGGAATTCCACCACGGACTGGCACAGCGACGTTACAGGTGATTGTTTATTATTCGGTTTTATTAATAGTTCATAGCATTCACCATGTTCATGTTCATTATTCATGATTAGATAAGATTTTCATTCATTCATTCATTCTCGCTACTAAAAAAATTATTAATGTTGTGATGTTATTTTTTTTCTTTATTTTATTCATTCATTTAAAAAAATACTAAAGCGTTTGTACTGCGATTCAGTGTCAACTGTCAATTATCAAGTCATACAAGAAATCAGATTCAGTATTCAGTTTTCAGCTTTCAGTGTCAATGTCAATGTCATCACTGTTTTTATCACCATCAAGTGTATCCTCATCTCATCACATTACCATTTTCATTGTAGACATATGTGAAGAGTGAATGAGTTGACTTTCCGTTTTTTTCTTCCCAGAGGATTTTTATCACACGTTTCATCTTCTCTCGTTTTCCGGTAAAAAAAAACTTTGCCACTGATGCACTTTTTTTTCTCTTTTATGTGCATCAACTGCGTACAAAATACAAACTGTAAGCTGCACGTTGTGCATATTTTGTATGTATTTTATATGATATGACAACGGCTCAAGTCTGGCTCAAGGCTCAAGGGTTGTCTCTTATTTTTCGTCTTCTTCTCTTTTTCATCATATATATTTCTGCTTCTTTTTGCCCAGGGAGAAAAAGAGATCAACTGTCTACATTCTACCGTCTACAGTGTGTAGTGTGTAGATATAAAGTATAGTGTGTATATTCAATTTACTCTGTGTACTCAAACAGAATGGAAAGGAAGTGGAGGAAAAGAACCGCCGTTTCCCGGTTTGCCGGTGAAAGTTTCTCCAGTCACATGCTCACGCACTTTCTACTACGAACTACCTTCAAAGGCCACAGATGATATAAATATGTAACATGTACATATTTGTAGATATTAGATTTATGCTTCATAAAATCTGTGGGGTCTGAAGTCTGTAATCCAATCGGAAATAGACACCATTAGTATTACTCTCGCCTGATATATTTCATACTCGGTTTCCTTCCTTCGGTTTTCACTCTCCCGTCTTCGCCCGTCCTCAACTCCACCGTCTTCAAGGTTATACCAGTGGGCAACCCGCGTCGGATTTCGGTTTGTGGATTTCATAGTTATTTTTTTATGTGTGGGGCTTACATATTTTCTATACATATTCGTACTTATCTGGTCGTAGGAGTGTACAAATCATATTTTTATCGCGTTCATATCGCCACACCAGGATCCAGGATACCATCAAATCAAGTAACTTTATACAGTGTACAATGTATAAAAGATCTCTAGGTTGTTGGTACAACCCTGGACTTTATCATTATGGGGCAAAATGTATTTTTATCCTCCTGTTTGATACAATATACAATGTACAATCCGAAATCCAGATACAAAATACAAACCCTCAGAGATAAAAGCTCATAAGCCTGCACATTTCCTACATTCTACATACTTCAGACTCCAAACCATAATGCACATTGCACATACTCTGTCTCTCTGTAGTCGCAATAATTCACTTGAGCACATTTTATGTTTGTGGCCAGTATTATTTTATTACAATTACTATTATTATTATTACTATATCTTTGTCCTCATCATGATCATCTTAGCGTCATGATTATTATTACGAATATTACTACAATTGTTACTACTCCAAAAGTAAAGGAGGAATAAGATGGAGATGGGGAGAATGGAGAGAGCTCATTTGTCCAAAAGATATTGGACCAAATCTCCTCAAAACTATAATATTATAAGATATAAGATTATTTCATAATAAAAACAAATGTATGACTTCCTCTGTTTTCTGGAGAGTGTAGAATGTAGAAAAGAGATGGACTGAAGTTGGATAATGGAGAATGGAGAACACAGAATACAGATGAAGAATATACAATATATACAGTTTAGAATACAGAGGACGTTGAGCGTTATATATAGCAATGTACGTTATAATGAAGTGGTAGACGACAGGAGAGACGAGTATCTTGAATCGTGTGTAGTATCCAAAATTTATTTACTGTGTATGTGTAGTGTGTAGTGTGTACAAGAATATACACTTACATAAGAAAAAAAAGAAGCCTGGAGGCTCCAACCTCGAATCTGTGGTAAAAATGAGGAAGAAAACTAATGGCTGGAGAAGTAATGGCCAGAGGGTGAATAGTGAGCAGACCAGCAAAACCGCTTTAGGTTTTTCTCCTTCTTCTTCGCCTTCTTCAAGTCGGTGATTTTTCTCTATGAGTCCTGAGATTCTCAGACTCACACTTAGACTGAGAATCTGAATCTGAATCAGAATCAGAATCAAAGTCAAAATCAGGAGCAGAGATCCATTTCTTCTTTCGTCCCTGTCTCTCCACTTTTTTTTTACCATCTACTTTTTGAAGCCAAGAGTATATCGTGGAAAAACTCATTATACGCCTACATCAAATTTCTATTTCTATTTGTATGCAGGATGTATTATATTTCATATTTATGTACAATAAAAAGTAAAAAAAAAGTATACATAATAGTATTATTATTATATGATCTTCATACTTTATAGTTTATACTTTATACTGAAGATCTACTTCATACTTCATACACGTCAAATCATATTGAAGGTTCAATTGGACTTCAATTTTCAACTTTAGTCTTTTCATTAAAAACGATGATACGAAATGTAGACAAAGTTTATTCTAGTTTACTTTTTTTGTCCTGTATAATTTAAGATTTGAAATGTGGGGTTTTCTCTTTTTTTCTCATTTTATGTTTTTATTTTTTCCGGACTTTTTATCTCTCTTTAACTCACGTTATTATTCCCATCAAAAATTGTTTCCAGCTAACACACAAGTACATGCATGTGTACTTAGTACTTAGTTTCATATGTAACGTTTTACATTTAATAAAGATAGTTCACAGTGAACAGTTCACACATGTGAATGTTTGTATTTTGTATTTTATATAAAGTATGAAAATGTGTCTACAAATGGGAAGAACAAGAACAAGAGTAATAACATACTCGTGAGAATTTTTTTCCATCATGAGATTTAAATAATTTACAGCTTTGTATCTGTTTCTTGGTCTTGTCGTCAACAAAACAAATCGTCAAAGCTCAAAAGTCTAAACTCTACACTCAAAACACAAGACAGAAAACACCCACAAGGAAAGTGTGGAGAAAAGGATTTTTCATACATTCATCACGTTCATAAATACCTAAAGACACATTCAAAAAGTACATAAATTTGCTATGTAAATACGCAAAGACAGACGTACAATGACCTGAATCTGAATCTGAATCGTAATCTACATCATATTTTGAAAATTTTAGCCATATCCCGTATAAAGAAAGAAAAACGAGTCACATACATCATACACAATATGTAACAATGTAACGTGCTTCTACACTCTAAACTCTAAACATTTGCATCGTTGTTTTTTCAGTCATAAACTTGACTGTTTTACTCCGTAATAGTATAATAATATAAAAATATTATGGGTTATGAGGAATGAATGAATGAATGAATGAAGAACGGCCCATATACCCAGTTCTAAATACTAAATATCACAAGCCAAGCTTCAGATTTTGAGATCAAATAGTAAATGTAAATAGTAAATAGCAAGAAAAAAACTACTGTCATTTTTATATCATATATCGTATATGTTTTTATTCTTGTTATTATTTTTGATGCATGTGTTTTTATATCTCCCATATAGAAATTTTAAGATGGGAATTATGCATTTTTAATATGCGATAAAATATTTGTATGATACATGGAGTAAGTATGTGTGTATCTAGCATATAGCATATTTTTCAGACGGGTACAGGGTATTTGCATCTAGAATCTACTGAATCATCACAATTCACAACAATAATGTTCAAATTAATGATAAATGGCGGAACTCTAACTTTGAAATTTAAAGTAGGAACTTTTTGTTCCCCTATTCTATGAGGCTAATGACAACAATGATACTTTTATATACAGATTAACGTGCAAGACATAAATGATGGAGTGCCTGAATTTGAACAAACATCATATTCCGTTTCGAGTAAGTACAGAGGATTCAACCTTAATTATTCATTATTTCTTTCCTTATTCTGTATTCTAGATTCAGGATTATTAAGAAAAGACGGTTGACTTTTCTTTTATAAATTTTAAATTAAAAACGGTGAAATAATAAAAGACTATATTCACTATAGTGTCTTTTTCTTTTCCTTTGTCAGTCTAAATTACCTTTGAATACTATACATTATATATGATACGTGTGGCACTTACGTATTGATGAAAATTTAAGCCATATGTAACGAAATATCAATGTCTCATCTAAAATTCAAAATTTAAAGTCTAGTCTAGAATCTATAAACTATTTAAATAATTTAACTTCCTTAATCTAGTTCGCGAAGGAATACCGGTAGGAAGTACAGTTCTGAGCGTACGAGCAACAGACTACGATGCGGACAAGAATGGACAAATTTCCTACACCATTCTAAATTCACATGACACTGATGACACATTTCGTATCGAATCAGACACTGGTGTAATTACTACCAAACTACCACTGGATCGTGAGCAGAGAGACGAATATACTTTAATTGTTCAAGCCTCGGATTTGGCAGCAGTACAAGTTGAAAGGAAGTCTTCGACGGCAACCGTTAGAATCGAGGTGCTGAGAATAAATAACCTTTTGTATTTTGTAGTTTGTATTTTGCAGTTTGTAAAATGTTTGATTTTGACCAGTCATATTATCAATTATCAATCATGCTTTAGCGTTTATCGTTTGTCATCATGCCTTCAAAAATTGTATCAAAGGTTTTTGAACGGTATATTTTAATTTTTAATATCCTATGTTTAAAAAAGGTTTCGGATGCCAACGACAATTGGCCGGTGTGGAATGCCTATTCTTATAACGTGACAGTTCCGGAAAATTCAGATGCATCGAATTATCCAGTTATCGCAACCGTGAGGTGAGAAATGTACATATCATAAATGATAGCAAAAGGTTTCTCACATTGACACTTTTTGATTCTTTCAAAGAACTTTTTGTAAAAGAAAAAGATTGATGGAAAATATTGAAAATTGAAATGAAAAGAAAGTATGATAATAATAATAATAATAGAGGATATGGCACATTGTACGTATTATGTAATACAAAAGGGAATTTTTTATGTCCACAGTGCAACAGATGCGGACGAAGGTGTGAATTCCGCTCTTAAATATTCTATTATCGGTGGGAATAGTCAGAACCATTTCTCAATCGATGGACTCACTGGAGAAGTCAGTTTACTCAAATCCTTGGATTATGAAACTGCAAGAAGTTATCGTCTCAGTATCCGAGCTATAGGTGTGTACACTTCATATATTATACATTATACATGAATGTCATACTCTCTCTAGCATGTACATTTACATGTATTCAAAATACAATAAAGTACAACATAATGAACTTTTACATAATAGATTAAACATTGTACACTCTACAGTGTACACTGTACACGCACACATAGGTATCTACACGTCAATTTTCTACACCTGGTTATAGTACTTTCATGGTACACCGAGTTTTATTTGAGTCGCGTAAAATACCATGTGTAATGTGTGTACTGTGTACAGTGTACAGTACACATAAAAGTCAATACATATCTACATTGACAATAGACATACAGACTACACTACAGACTACAGACATCCAGTCTTTTGTTGTATTTACATTGAGCATTTTACATGTACTGTTCACTCATGCTGAAATTCATCTCATTTTCCCATTTATTTGTACACTACACAGATTCCGGAAACCCTTCAAGGTCCAACAACACGGTTCTACTGGTGAACGTCAAAGATGAAAACGATAATCCGTAATAATGAATAAATAAATAGCTAATTTTTCATTATTCTGTTACCTCAATTTGCTTCATGATTTATGCCAAATCTCAAATGCTGAGAATATACCACATTTATCACTAGATATTTAATGTTTGATGTAGTTTTTCTCGCCTCTTTTTTTATAAAGTATTTCATAGCATTTTCATTTTCATTTTAAATTCATTCTCCTTTATTTATTTTTTTAAAAATGAAACTGAAATTCCAGGCCCAAGTTCTATTCACCCCTTTTCCAAGAAACGGTTCAAGAAAATCTGGCCCTCGGAAGTTCAGTTCTTCGAATCCAAGCTTTTGATCCGGATGATGGGAATAATGCAAAGATTCATTATAGGATTTCCTACAAAGAGAATCCCGACTCATTTCCTTTTGAAATAGAGAGTGAGTCGGGTTGGATTAAGACGAGTAGGGAGTTGGATCGGGAGAGGCAGTATCGTTATGATTTTGATGTGATTGCCGCGGATTCGGGAGAGTCGCCTCTGAGTGCTACGGCTTCTGTTGTAATCGTCATTCAAGATGTGAATGATAATAGTCCAACGTTTGACTCCAAAGTTTATGAGACTGCCGTTTCGGAGCTGGATCCACCCGGAACACCCGTGGAAACCGTTAAGGCAACCGACCCTGATGAAAATTCAAGGGTCACTTATGAGATTATGTAAGGGGAAAAAATAACATTTAAATGTTTTACATTTTACTATTTTATTCACCATTTTTTGTTTCTTGTTTCGCATTGTGCAATTTGTGTCAAAGTATTAAATTGAAAGAAGAAATAATACTATGTATCAAAAGGGATAAGTGATAAGTTATATTATATGCATTTACATAAATGAACTACAAATCCTTGTTCAACACTTTATTTTCTAGGGATGGGAACATTCGTAATAGATTTTCAATCTCGACCCAAAATGGTGCGGGTCTCATCACGATAGCTCAACCCTTGGATTTTAAATTGGAGAGGAAATTTGTCCTGACAGTTAAAGCTTTAGATTCTGGGGGGAGATTTGACATTGCCTCAGTGAATATCAAAGTTCAAGATGCGAATACGTTCGCCCCACAGTTTTTGAATACACCCTACTCTGTGAAAATCTTTGAAGATGTTCCGATCGGTTCAACGGTCATGGTGGTTCAAGCAGTGGATCAGGATTCCGGACCAAATAGTCAAATCATCTACTCATTCGTGCAGGATGAGGATAATGAAGGGAATGAAGCATTCATGATTGACTCAAATACTGGAGCTATCACCACTGCACAACTTTTGGACAGAGAAAAAGTGTCCGGCTACATCCTCACCGTCTCCGCTAAGGACAAAGGCATTCCACCAATGTCAGATACAACGGATGTGGAAATCACCATTAATGACATTAATGACAACGCGTAAGTATTAAGTATTAAGAACATTTTACTACATACTCGTTTCTCGTAATATTATTGCGATACATATATTTTGTACAAGTATTTTATACATGCAAAAAAAATCAAATGATAACAGTCAACTAGTTTTTTCCTACACTAGATTTTCTCTGTCCTGTTTTTATTTTACTTAATCTTTATTTCTTGCTCAGGCAACTTTTTTTCTGTCAATGTGCAAAGTGCAAAGTGAAAAAATATGTACTCACATTTGATAATATTTGATAAACATAACATGACAAAATACACACAGCATAATAATAATAATATTATTATTATTATTATTGTATAGCATGTTGATGCATAATTATTATTCACATAATAATACTCTATAATAAGATATTAATCATTCTCTCTTGTTTTTTCTCTCTCTCTGCGTAATTTATTTTCACAGACCAATTTTTGAAAGGGATTTCTACCAGGCAAAAGTTTCTGAGGACGTCCCCATTGGAACGAGCATTTTACAAGTTCAAGCTTCCGTAAGCCACTTGAAAAAGTTTTACTTTATTTTTTTATTTTAGAAAAAGGAAAGAAGGAAAACGCACTCTTGTTCATTTTCTTTCCTTCTTTTTCATACAATAATAATAATATAGTTTAAATTGCATCAGAATTTTTCCATTTCCCCGTTTTTCCATGCTTTGTGATTCAAATAAGGAATCGCTCACGGAATTTTGAACTATGGAACGCACAATTCAAAATATATACAATATACATATTTCATGTAAAATGTAGAATGTTGAATGAAGAAGGAGAAATGAAGTGTAGTAATATTGATTGGATGGAAGGAAATTTTCTCTTCCCCCTCTTTTATGCTAAATACGTTACGTGTTATGTTATATCTGTGTGTGCTGTGTACTAACCGTTTTCCCTTTTTCTTTCTCTCCTTTTGTGCTGTGGTGGTGTGTGTAGGATGCGGATATTCATAAAAACAACATTGTGCGATACAGCTTTTCCACCTTCTCGGATGGAGACGGCACTTTTTCCGTGGATCCGGCCTCTGGAATTATAAGGACGATAAAAGCTCTGGATAGGGAAACCGTTTCACGCGTAAGCCAAACATCAAACATGAAGCACCAAACATAAATTCAAGTACATATAAAAAGAAAAGTGTACAGTAAAAATCACGAAACACAAAACTTTTCCCTGTTTTCAACAACCTGAACGCTAAAAGCTAAAACCAGAAACCAGGAACTGGGAGCTAGAAACATTTTTAATGACTGCTCAATCCTCAATCCTCAAAATTATGTTCTATAGTTTCATAGTATCTACTATCTACATTCAACTTGTTTTTCTTTTCTTTTCTTTGTTTTTTTGTTTTAAAAATCTCAGTATGATCTCATGGTCCTTGCGACGGATCAAGGCTCACCCGAACTGACTGGACGAACAAATGTTACGATTACAATTCTGGACGTGAATGACAATAGTCCGCATTGGGAGTCGGATAGGATTCGGCTGTTCATAGATGAAAATTCTCCACTGGGCTCAACAGTGGGAACGATCCAAGCCTATGACCCTGATGAAGGCGCAAATGCAGAAATTATCTACAGTATTGTTGGTGGTGTGGATGCAAATTCCTTCACATTGAATACTCATCAAAAGTCAAGTGGTGGTCGAGTACCAGGCGGCTCAGCAGACATTCTCACACGAATAGAACTGGATTTTGAGAGTCCAAGGAAAAAATATGATATTATCGTGCGAGCTGCATCTCCTCCGCTAAGAAATGTATGTTGTTTTTTCTATATTCTATATATCATGTATCATAATTCATTATATAGCATATTATTTCATGTTTGATGTACATTGGAAGAAGATATAGGTTTATCTGTAGGTTTATTAAGCAATGTACAATGTACAGGATACATGATATTTTATTACATATTTACTCAATACTCAAAGGTCAGCTCATGTATCCTGTGTACATATTACATATACTATATAGCTTTAAAGCATAAAGCACGTCATATAGTGTACATAACTTATATCTTATATCTAATCATAATATAGATAATATTTTATGACTTTGGAAGTCACACATTTAAAACAATTTATTATGTAGGTAGTAAAAATCATGTATTTAATAATAATAATAATAATCTAAAAATTCATCATGTAACGACTTTTCTTTTCCATAATTTATTTATGATTCATAATAGTGTAGATTGTAGAGTAAATGATGTTGAATGTTGAACTCTCTGAATTATTATTGTGCATTTTTTATGAATACTTTTTTATCTCAAGTTTAACGCTTAATCATCCGTATTACACTATCCGTTGTCGTAAACTTTGTTCATGTACAATGTAAAAAATGTAAAATGTACATATTACAAAAATATTAAATCTGTTCCTCTTCCCCTCTCTTTCTATAGGACGTGCATATTGAGATTCACGTGAGAGACAAAAATGACAATCCACCACAACTGAAGAGTCAATTCCAAGTGATTCTCAACAACTATCGAGATCATTTTCCCGTCGGGCCAGTAGCCAGAGTCCCTGCTTTTGATCAAGATGTCACCGATCAAGTAACCACAAAATATTATATTTCTGACACATAATACTCTATAAAATCCCATCCAACGACACATCATTTTCCTTCGATAAATTGAAATCCCAGCACTCTGTATTTTATGTACTGTAAAAGGGTGTAGAATGTAGTTGTAATGTACAATGGATAATGGATAATGGATACACATAAAAATCTATGAGTTTGGGAAATGTGTAATGATTTTTTTACTTGTTTTTTTTTCTTTCTCTCTTTCTCTCCTCCCTTTTATCTTTTCCCTACAGCTCCACTACACCATACGAAGTGGGAATAAGGCAAATTTGGTCTATTTGAATGAGAGTACGGGGCTTATAACTCTTTCACCATATTTGGACACCAATGTGCCATTGAGTGCCAAGATGGACATTGTCGTCACAGGTAAATATTTTTCTTTTCAGCTGACTCTTGACTCTTGATTCTTGATTCTACATTCCTGATGATTCTTTTGATGATTTGAAGTATTACTTTTGAAGGAACCTCTATAATTTTTTCAAGTGATTGATGTAAGAGGAGGAAAGATGACGATGAAAAGATGAAGAGAGTCTCATGTATGTTCTTACATAGATTTGAGATTTAAGATTTAAGCCATGAATCTACATACAGTGCGAAGCATAGGTAGATTTTTCTTCCTTTCTATCTGAGTATGTAACCTGTAGCTGTACAATGTACATTGTGCATTGTGTAGTTTTAAATTGAGAATTGAGAATCGTATGTATAGATAATAGATAATATTGAATAGTGGATATGTGATTTTGGAGTAGGAGTTTTTTCAAGTGTGTACTTTTAATGTTTACAGCAGCAACTGTCTGTACTTGATTGAGCCGTTCACGATAAAACCAAAGTCTAAGGAATGAGCTTATGTCTATGTTGAATGTCGATGTTCTATGTGTGTGTATGCATGAATGGATGTATGAATTATGAGTGTTGGTTAATGTATGTTTAGTGAACAAGAAAATGTGAAGCGAATAGGGAATACGGAATAGGGTTCATGATAAAGTTGCAATACTACAAACTGTACACTGTAGATACTGTAGATTCGTGACCGGATAAGAGTTTGTAGTTTGTACTTGTTATACTGTGGATTATGAGAGGTGGTGGTATACTGCTGTGCAGTAAACACCTAGAATGCCTAGAATATCAATGTATAAATTGTATATTGTAAATGCAGCTGGTACTTTTAATAATAGTAATAAATGATCTACACATCCGTCTTGTACATATTTTCTTATTATTCAATCCACGGACTCTTTCCTCCGGTCTCTCCCAAAATGCCAAATATATAATTATTATATTATTTTTACAAGTTTTAATTACCAAAATGCGTGCCACGAGAGTAAAGAGTCATATTAAAGAGTCATCGAGTCATATTGTACTTTTATGGTGTATGGTGTATGCTTTATTCGGTATTCTGTATTCTCTATTTTTCTACCTTTCTACATAATATTATTATGTTCTTTTTCTATCTTTTCTACCCATTACCCATATTCCCTATTTTAGACGGATTGAATGAAGTCTCGTCCGAAATGCTCCTCCAAACAAGAATGATCACCGATGACCTTCTTTTCAATTCTGTGACTGTTCAAATTGCCGATATGACTACAGAGGCATTCCTCAGCCCACTCTACAACCATTTCCTACAGGCTCTCGCCGTTATTCTCAATTCACCCAAGGAAAATATCGTCATTTTCAGTGTTCAGGTATGTATACACTTTACAAATATGTCTTTATACTATACTTTACTTTATGTACTTTGCCACATGTTCTATTTTCTATTGTCAAAGTTTATACATGAAATGTGAAACAATACCAAAACCAAATAGGAAAGTAAAGTACATAATCTAGAATCTAGAAAGGAAGAAAACTCACATTTCCCCCACTTTTTCACATAATAAGTGTGTATATAAATACACACATCAAATTCCTCACTTTCTACTACTTTCTAGCAATTGGACTTGATACTTCATGTGTGTTAACAAAGGGAGGAAAACAGTAGTTTTATGCGTGTGTATGTATTTTGTGAAGGTATATTGATGCATGAGCAACATACGATTTGTCATTCTTCAATATACCTTTGTACTTTGTACCTTTGAACTACTACAGACTACAGACGGCAGTCATTTAGCTTACTCATGTTTTTTTCCAGCCGGTATTTCCGAGATATTGTTTTTTATGACGGCGAGAGCTTTATGTTTCTCGACCTCCGTTCTTTCTTTCTCCGTTCCCCTGTACTCTACACTCTGCACTCTGTACAGTAGAAAGGAGAAAGTATAAGTACAAATACAAATGCATATGAATGTGGATGTACAATTTATACTAACTATGCTTCTATACAGTATACAGATATTTATATGACGGCAATAGAAAATAGAATAGTGTGTGAAGGAAAAGTTTAGGTTTACGTGGCAATAATAAAATTTACTTTGTGGTTGTGGACGCGTCCCTCTTTCTTTCTGTGTTCTGTAGGAGGAAATTGAAGGTACACACGGAGTCCTCAATGTGAGCTTCTCGGCACGGAAACCCAGCACAGCTTCCGAAGACTACTTCAGTCCAAATTACATCAAAGAACGAGTCTTTCTCAATCGTCTTACACTTTCCAAATTGGCGAGTATGGAGGTACGTACAGCGTATATATATACATATACTTTTATGTAATGCAGTAATTTCCCTCCTCTGTCTCTTTCCATGTCTCTGTCAATTCTCAGGTCTCAATATTCTCTAGATTCTAGGTTCTAGGTGTATTTATATTAGGTGGTTATTTTCTTTTGTTTGTAGCTACATTGTATATGTGTATCTTTCCTCATTTTCTCCATTTGTCAACTTGAGCTTTTTTCTCTCTTTCTTCTTTCGCTCGTATTTTTTTATGATTTCCCATAAACAGTAAACAAACAAACTAATAGAAAAAAGAAAGAAAATTGTAGAGTATTAAAACCGGAGAAAAGAGAAAATCTTGGAGCTTTGGAATTTGGAATTTTATTATGTATGTGTAATGTGCATGGACCTTGGAATTTTCATTGTGCATGTTTATAAAGCATTTATATAATATTATGTCTAATTTATTTTCCATGTAGATCCTCCCATTCAGTGATGACCTTTGCCTTCTGGAGCCCTGTCTAAATTTTGAAGAGTGTTTAACCGTACTAAAATTCCGGAATGTGTCCAACTTTGTCTCCACCGAGTCCATGCTCTTCCGATCAGTGTATCCCTGGCAGACGTTTGCTTGCATCTGTCCGAATGGATTCACAGGACTGAAGGAGCACTACTTGTGTGATGCGGAGATCAACCTGTGTTTCTCCTCTCCCTGTAAAAATGGTGGTTCCTGCTTCAGGAAGGAGCGGGGATACTCGTGCGTATGCCAACCAGGTTTCACGGGAGCCTCCTGTGAAATCCAATTAGAGTTGGATACATGTCAACCCAACATTTGTAGTCGAGGGAGCATTTGTACACCCAAAGTGAGGGGTGGGTTCCTCTGCCAGAACTGTACGCGGGGAGATTATGTGAATCAATTGTGTGAGTTGACGGCGAGGAGTTTTTCTCGGGGCAGTTTTCTCACATTCCCCGGCCTCAAAAATCGCTACCGCTTCCATGTCAAGATGAACTTTGCAAGTCAACAACGGAATGGTCTCCTCCTCTACAATGGGAGATACAATGAGAGGTTTGACTTTGTGGCTTTGGAAATCTTAAACTCTACCCTTCGGTTTTCCTATTCCTTGGGAAGTACAAATGTTACTCATGTGAGTACGGGGAAAGTTGTTTCGGATGGACAGTGGCATACGGTGGAGCTCTACTACTTTAATAAGACGGCGACGTTGAGTGTGGACAATTGTGATGTGATCATCTCCTTGGAACATCCCGATGAATTCCCGAGGGACAAGAGTTGTGCGGGAAGTGCCAAAACAGAGTTGGAAAGTCGATGTAATCTCCTCACTGAAAATTGCCAGAGGTTCTTGGACTTAACTGGACCCATGTATCTCGGCGGACTACCCGCACCCACCTCCAGCTTCCAAATTGAAACTCATGATTTCATCGGGTGTATCAAGGATGTTTATATCGACTATAAATTCCTAGATTTGAACAAGTCAGCCCTTTTTTCATTTATTTCACTAGATAAAAAAAACAATAGCAATAATATTATGTATTATGTACATAATATAAAGTATAAAGTATGATTGAAATTCTACATGTATCTTTACTTTTTACTTTTTACACAGCTATGTCATGGAATATGGAACGGCTCAAGGTTGTCCAGAAAAGAAAAACTATTGCAACTCTCAGCCCTGTAAAAATGGAGGAAAGTGTATTGATGGTTGGGGAACTTACAAATGCGTTTGTGGGGATGGCTTTGGACAAAAAGATTGTTCAGAAGGTACGACAATTTTTTTATTGTTTCAGGATTAATGACTTTAAGTTTGATATTTTATCTTTGATTATTGATGGATTATAGTAAAAATAATTATTGCTCATCTTTTTTATAGATGCAAAACCTGTGTGGAATCTTCGAGATGAAAATAGCTACTTGGAATTCACACCACAACTCCGTCCGATCCAATTTCCTTGGTACAACTCAATATCCTTGAGGAGTCTTCAACCTTCTGGAAATATCATGTTGATTAAATTGAGTAATAATGAGACACTTCAACTCAGCGTGGACAATGGACGATTCGAGTACACGATGGATAATAAAGTGATCCCGGTCACCGTTCCTAGAATCAATGATGGCAATTGGCACAACATTGAAGTCAAATGGATGACGGCAGAGATTTGGTTCTCGCTGGATTTTGGTCAGCATGAAATAACCATCTCACTTGAGACCAAAGTTCAAGGTCTGTTTGTGAGTCAAGTTATTGTGGGGGGTCAAGGGAATTCATTCACCGGTTGTGTTCAGGTACCCTTTTTTTTATAAAACTTAATAAAATAAATAATAAAATGCTTTTTCTTACTGGGTGCTCTTTATTATTAATTATTATGTATTTTTTTTAATAATTAGTATTAAGTATTAAACTATCTTTTTATTATTATCTTTTAATTGTGTAGGACGTTCGAGTTGGGAGTTCAAAGAATTATCATAGGAAGCCGAACGCAGAAAAATTTGTGAGTGAAGGATGTAGTTTGGCGACTGCTTGTATTGGAGCTGTGTGTCCACCTCGTTCAACATGTATAGAGCAAGCGGGACGACACAAGTGTCAATGTGACAGTCCTGGATTTGTGGGAGAGCATTGTGTTCCAGTGTGTGATTTGAAGCCGTGTAAGAATAATGGAACATGTGTCCTGGACTTAACAACGAGTCGGGGTTACAAGTGTAAATGTGATGATCGGTTTTATCGGGGAGACAATTGTGAGGATGTGATGGAATTGTCTTGTCCGAGTACATGGTGGGGTTGGCCTTTGTGTGGACCCTGCTCTTGTCCAGCCGAGAAGAATTTCAGTCCAGAGTGTAATAAACAGAATGGGCAGTGTAAATGCAAGGTAAATAATTAAATTATTCGAAATACAAAATACTTACAATATTTTTCGTTTAATTTTTTGTTCAAAGTAAATTCTACAAGCTTCCAGAATACTGAACAAAATTAATAATCTTTCTTTATCCCCTTTTCTTTAGGAATATCATTACGAAAAGGACAATGCATGTGTGGACTGCCAGTGCTACAGTGTTGGATCCGTGAGTAAAAATTGCGACTTACACACGGGAAAATGTCAATGTCGACCTTCCGTTTCAGGGAATAGATGCGATACCTGTTCAAATCCTTTTGCAGAAGTCACACTCCGAGGATGTGAAGGTAATGAAAATAAAGTTAAAAGAAAAGAAAGGATACACAAAGACATTTTATCTAAAATTAAACTTGAATTTGGGAATTTATTGTAAATTGTAAAACACCTTTTTATATCTTTATTCTATTTTTCCCAGTTGTTTACGACGGTTGTCCCAGATCTTATGAAAATGACATTTGGTGGCCACGAACAAAATTTGCCACCGTTTCAGTCCACGATTGTCCAGCTAGAGCGATTGGTTTAGCCACGAGGGAATGTAATGCACCAGAAGGATGGAGTGCTCCAGATCTGTTCAACTGTACTTCCACCTCTTTTATTTCTCTCTTGAATGTCGTCTCACAGCTGGATTCTGGAGAATTAACACTTTCTCCACTACTGTCTACAAAACTCGCCGCGGACTTGTTCAAAGCTCTGAATGTCTCAACACACATTTATGGGAACGACTTGTGGCTCAGCCTTCGCTTACTCATCAATCTTATTCAACATGAGACGAAACAGAAGGGATTGAATCTGAGTCATCGACAGGATAAAAATTTCATAAATGTATGTAATATGTAATATGTATATCGGATTTTCTACTTATGTTTTTCTATTTTTGTATTGAATTTTTAATATTGTTTACTACATTGATTTTTTGTGCACACTTGGTTTTAAACTTGACGTTTTTATATTTTCTCTTCAGAACTTGGTAATGGCTACTGGGAAAGTGACGTCAAAGGAGTATGCAAAAGAATGGCAAAGAGTTCTCACTATTCATGGATCTGGATCAAATACACTGATGAAACAGATGGACAAATATCTTGCTCATTTAGTTTTGAATCAAGAGGATACTTTTACCAAGCCTTTTGAACTAATCACATCTAATTTAGGTATAAAATCTAATGCAATAAAAATTATTATTCAAATGCTTAATGCTACTAGAATAATTTTCATGAGGTTGAAAATTCAGTAATAAATTAATTAATTTGGTGCTTTTGTATTATTTCTCAGTTCTTGGACTTGACACAGTGGAATTGACATGGGAAAATGAGGATAAGAAAAACTATGAGGATTTGGCCATCCAATCCAGTTATGATCTTTATGAAACAAGTACAAAGGTTTTGAGGGCAATTAGATTTCCAAAGTATGATAATATAATCATGGACCATCGTCGTTATGCATCTCGAGCAAAAATCATAATTCCACTTGAAATCCTCGGACTCCATGATGAACAAGGTAACCTTTTGTGTTTTGTATTTTATGCATATTTCATGCAGAATTATTGATAAACATCTATATCATTTAAAATGCATCAAAAGTCGAAATCAAAATCAAAAATGTTTTGTTTAGTGGAAAATTGAAGTTGAAAGTTAGAAGCTTGAGTTGATTAATATTTTATTTGATTATACAGATATGGCTGGGAATGCTGTGGTTGGGTATTTGGAGTATTATTCTCTGTGGGATGTTTTACCAAAAACATTTCAGAGTGACGTTTCACGTCGCTTCAACTCGGAACTCGTGGCAAATCCACCCATTATAACTTTATCAATTTTGGCATCAAGGTTGGGTCTTCAAACTGGTAGACAATCCACTCCTATAAGGATAACGTATGAAGTGTATGGTAAATACATGGACTCCAGTAATCCTCAATGTGTTCTGTATGAAGAGCCAAATGTCATGGTGTCAAATTCTGGAGGGTGGACTTCCAGACCTTGTCAAACATCGACCTCAGAAAGGTCCGGTTTTGATCTTTGTTAAATTATTATATTTTCACTGTGTATCTTGTATCTTGTACTAAATGCTGGTTTTTACGTAATATAAAAACTAGTGTTGATTCTTTATTTTTGATACCAGTCAATGATGCCGATGATCGTAATTGTACTAGTAATTATTCATAACTCGTATCTGCTTATTACTTACAGTTATCACTCAAAGATGGGAAATATCATGACAGTAAATTGTACATGTTGGCACTTGTCCACCTACGCCCTGCTCCTTGAAAACAATGAGATAAATGACGTTCCTCGACCTGCACTCCTCGAAGATATCATCACATATGTTGGCTTCATCTCGGCTCTCATCCTCATATTTGGCGCACTTATTGCTCTCGGCCTGTTGAAGGGACCCGTCCCAGCCACCATTACAAACACCATCCACAAACATCTTCTCCTCTCCATCTTCTGCGCTCTCCTCTTGTACATTGTGGGATTGAAATTAAGAGTTTTCCTAGTACAAAATGACATTCCTTGTCGTTCCGTTGCCATCGGTCTACACTTCTTTTGGCTGTCTACCTTTGCCTGGCTCTTTGCTTCAGCCCTTCATCTTCGCCGGATGTTCACTGAAGTCCGAGATGTCAATCATGGCTCTGCCTTGTCCTACTTTGCCCTCGGCTATGCCTTCCCTCTGTTGTGTGTTGCCCTCAGTCTTGGTATTCGGGCTCATCATTATGGGAATAAGTTCTTGTAAGTAAAAAGTATAATACGAAAAGCATAATAGTAAATAATAACGTTTGATAATCAAATTCTGATGAAAAAAATGACAGATGGTCAGTTCATTATCCATAATCCAAAATCCAAAATAGAGATGAAATGATGAATATTATTTACCAAGAAACTTGTTTATTATTCATGTATGTTTGTGTATAATTTATACTTTATACAGTTGCTGGCTGTCATTGTACGAGGGAATTGTGTGGGGGATGGTGGGGCCGATTCTTTTCACAGTTGTGTGTACTCTAGCCACATTTTTAATTGCCGTCCGTGCAGCATTCACTCTAAAGGATTCTGTGGTTGACTCAGGAAACATGAGGTAAGCACAAAATTTTGGAGTAGAGGTTTGAGCATTGAGCTTCTAGTTTTTAGTTTTTAGAAAAGAGAAAAGTATGTTCGTGGAACATGTCTACTTTTCCTTTTATTTGCTCGACTGATTGATGACTGATGAAATTCAGTCGACTGTATAATCAACACTCTCGTACGAAGACTGAAATAAAAGAGTGAAGAGGGATGTTTGTTACCCAAAACAAAATATATAATACAGCTAGACACTAGACACTACAACTAGAAATTAGTCATAAATAACCTTGAAGTAAAAAAAAAAGCTCGAGCTTGAGAATCATTACAAATTTTACAAGTTTCCCATCTCATTATATGATGACAGAGTGGAATTTTGGTCGTATGCCTCATTGTCTTTGTTCTTTGTTCTCCTAGAAAAGGATAAAAGATACTTTCCTCTGCATTCTGTATTTTTGTACTTTTGTAGTTCTCAGTTCTCAGTGTTTAATACAGTCTTACTTGTGAATTTAATTCCACAGGACGCTTTTATGGATGGATTTGACTTTACTGCCGTTGTGTGGTATGGTCTGGGCTTTATCGCTGCTCGGTGCCAATGAACGGAATCCAGTGTGGCAGTATGCAATTTCCGCATCAGTGGCCGTGCTCAGTCTGTACATAGCACTCGGCTACTGCATCCTCAACCAGAGAGTCAAAGAAAGTCTGTACATAAGAGCCGGGAATTTATTCCGTGCCAGAGATGACGCTCAACAATCAAATATCTCGGTAAGAAAAGGGTGAAAAAACGACATGCATCATGTATCATGTACGACGTACAATGTACACTGCACACACATAATTAATTATCAACGGTTTTTACTTTTTACTCTTCTTTATTTATTATTTTATGCCTGTCTCCTGTCTCCTGTCCTCATCCTGTACTCTGTGATTACACCTGTTCATTCTTCACTATTTGTTTGATTCTCCATGCTCATCTAGTATTTCTCATTTGTATCAAAAGATGGAGATAACTTGAGTAAATAAATAAAATGACAAATGAAATAACCCTTTCTTTCTTTCTTTTTGTCTATTATTGTTACAGCGTTCTGCCCTTGCCTATCGCAGTAATACGGGACTGCGGCTGGGTGATGATCTCAGAAGAGAAATGTTCCTTGGTCCTCGTTCAATGGGCATTTCCACAGCTAGTACCACGTCCAGATCCACCACTAAAACATCATCCTCACCTTACAGGAGTGATGGATTTCACACATATGGTGGCACATCCAATATCGATGGAAGCTATGCCAAAGGTTTGTTTATTTTTATACAGTTACTAGTATTTTAGTTATTCATAGTTATTCAGTTATTCTCATCGTTTAGCATTTTGAATGTAGTACTGTTAATTCACAAGATGGGTTAGGATGACACGTCTCTATAATCTGTAGTCAATAAATATTTGAACAAAATTATGTTATGTATTATGTAGAATGTAGACTCATGGTTATGAAAAGTGATACAATGTACAATGTAAAAGAGTGCAAAGCAGAGTATACAAGAAAATCCACATTGAAAAATGTACATGAGTGCAAAATATTTGTATTTCATGCTCCTTGCACAAATTTTCCTTACGGTATACTGCAGACTATAGCCTATAGTAAATGTTCTAGTATACATGACAGAATGCAATTAAATAGTAAAGGTGCTCTTTTATGATACATATTAAATTCACAAGTACTGTGTGTATGGGCTTGGAGTCGTAGAATGTAGAATTCAAGTATGAGAATTATTGAAAATCTGCCTTTTTGCGGGGGTCACATGTACAATGTACAATCTACAAAGTACACAGTACAAAGTACAAACTCAGATACCGTATCTAAGAAAGCAAATACGCGTAAATGAATTCAAGTCTCATGCAATGTACAATGGATGAAATATAAAATGTAGTCAAAAATGTACATAAAAGATTCACATAGAAAATACAATGCAAATGAAAAAGATGGGTCAAGGCCAAGCGTAAACTAAAACCAAAACCAAAAGACTGACAAGCATTGTTTAAGCACATATTACATATTATACAATGTACAGTTTAAGCATATTCTCAAAATTTGAACTTCAAATCTTGAAAATATGACAATGTCAATTGTCTTGTATTTGACATATTTTTTTGTTGTGTACATAATACACACATTTCAAGTAAATATGTACAATAAGTAAACTTCAAACTCCAAAGAAATACGTATACATTTTGTTCCGCTGTTTTCTACATGTTGTGTGAATTGTGGATTCATGCTCATGTTTCGTATCTCATATCTCATTGTTTCATCTTTTATCTATCTTTGTATTGCATTATTTCCGGTGTAATCTAAATTTGTGTTACTATTCTCTGTTCTCTGTTCACTTGTTTTTGTTTTAGGAGGAGGTGATACGATAGACTCTTCCATGAGGAAAACGTACACGAAACGAGGACGGAAGAGGGCAAGTGATGAGGAGAGGAGCTCCGATGGAGAGCACACACTTGAATTAGCATCCTCCCACAGCAGTGATGCACAAACTGATGATGATGAGGGTGAAGGACATGTTCGTATTCGTAATGCGACACTTGGTAAGTAATTTTATATAGCAAACTTTTTTCTTTGTTTTATACTTTATACATATTTTATTTGGACCATGGGCCATGGATTCTTCTCCTAGTGATGCTCTTTTTCTGCTAAATTTGAGACTGGTATAGATATTTCTGAAACAAGTAGATAAATACGGGTGTTTTTCTTGGGTACAGGACAATGGGTCAAAAATTAACACTGAAATTTATCGTTGGCATATAAAACATAACATATAAATCTTTAACCTTTAACACTTTGTACTTTGTATATGTATATGCAAAATCTAACAAAATAAAGGGGATTTATTTCACTCTCCTCTATATAAACAATGTGATTTGTAGTTGTAAATGGGTACGGAAACTATCGCTTAATAAAAGGCTTGATAACGCCATCGCCGTCTCGGAAACATGTCTCAGCGTCCCTTTCCACACTCAACGTTCCAACAGCCAACATCCCGAAATTGCCCAGGCTCTACTCGAGTAATTGGACACCCAATATTTCAACGACGCCGTCTACCTACCGGGATTTCTCTAATAGTAACACCTTCCACATTCTTTATTCTGTCTCGTGTTGCGTGTTGACTTTCGTGTATTGTGTTTCGTGGTGCACCCTCATATGAAATTTATGGATTTCAATTATGTTGCTTTTTGCTTTCTCTATTCGCCATCCATTTCGTTTTCGGTTTTTTTTATTGTTTTTGCTCCACTTTTTTATTAAATTAAATGGGTTTGCTGGTCATTTAAATGAAAATAATTTTGTTCCACATGTTACAAAATACTGATAAATAGTACATATTTTTTTGGTTAGTTGGTTTTGTTTTAGTTGCTTTTATTTATTTGCAAAATTAATTTGCCGTTTGTCACAATAAATACTAAAACATCTTGTAAATGATATAAAACTCTTCCTAAGACTGTCTTTTCCTGTATATTAATATTTCCAACAATTAGATCTAAGGGTGGGTGGTCCATCTTCGGGTTCTGATAATGAAAACCCTGTTAATGTGTCAAATGCAGTTGCAGCTCCCCAAGAATACGTAATCTCTCACAAAGTCATCAACTCTTCCGAAAATCTCCATGTGAGTCACGGCCCTGGTGAACAACTCAAATATGGAGAAAAATTAAATTATAGTATGTACCAAGGTGAGAATTCAAAAGTTTTGCAATATGTACACATGTAAACTGTAGACTTGAAACATTTGCATGTCATTTGTAGATATTCCCGTTACTTTGTTTGTCCTTGCATTATGTCAATATTTAATATTTAATCTAATAGAGAAACATTTTAAAATGTGTGTACGTTTTAACCCTTGGTTTTTTTGTTTACTTGTATTTTGTAGAAAATGATCTCAGTGCTGGGCACCACATGCTTCCACCTCAACTAAGTCCTCCGACAGGACATTCCACTCCGTACCACCCGTATGGAATCCCGAGGCCAACAGATTCTCCTATTTCACCTGTACAAGAAACTCCTGATGAATTCGAGGATGACGAGTAAGATTAAAGATTATTTACATTTGTGACCGTATTTTAATACTACTTTCTATTTTTGATGCATATTTTATGTTTAATGGAAAATTGGGAAAAGGTGTACTAAAAATGTTCTGTATTAAAACTTTTACTGCTGCTTATCTTCAAACATTGCATCTGGACTTTGGAATTGGGAATATTTGTATTTTTGTAAATTTCAAAACCGTTATGAATTATGTATATGTTATGAAATGTATAGATATGAAGTGTATGATGTTTATGGGTATAATGAATGAAAAAGGGAAAAAGGTAGTGTATAGTTTAAACGTAAAATGCTTTTCTATTTACTAATCTTGCTTTCATTTCATGTACGGTTAGTTTTTTTTTCATCAAAGTATTTTTTTAATATGAATCATGTGTATTTTTACTTTATTTTTGAAGGAGAATAAGACAAGAGGAGATGAGACGAGGAGGAAATACAGGTGTGATAATGTCGGATGGTGAAAATAGTTCCATACACAGAGAAGTTCCGCCCGGAGAAACTGAAGATGTCTACGGCGGTTCAATAACTAGTGGTGTGCTTGTATAATAATAATTTAATTTTAGAAATAATTTTGACGTACTATATTATATATTATGTAAAGAACTACTAAATCCTGTAGATAAATCATTATTATTATTATTCAGATAATTTAGTTTCAGAGTATTTAACCCGAGTGTACCTACATAAACCTTCAAAGTGTAAAATAATCCCCAGGTTTTTTCATTCCATTACAAGTTTCCCAGTTCCCAGTCATTATTTAGATAAAATACAAAATATAATATCATAAATAATGTGTACATAAATCTACAGTACATACATAGAAATGAGTGTAAAGCGTAACTACAAACTATGTGGTTTAAAATATCAAAATTATATTTTCCTATTTAAGTTAACTCAAAAGATAATCTATTTAAATATTTTATAATTTATAATAGTATATATAAGCTGCATAATCATTTTGATACTGAATTCAGTGAAAAGACAAATGTTGTGAATTCTTTAAACATGTAGCTGAAACATAGGAACATACCGAATTTTGTACAATGAATCAACCTCTTGAGAATACTTTTGAAGCTATTGTAACTGTAATTAACTATATACTATATTATCAATGACAATTTATCATACTTGAAACTTGAATACAAAACTGTTATATCAAACTCTAGCCTAAAATATACACACAATAGAATATATTATATATTATATAAATAATGCTCTTCGTTTTATACATAATATGTAAGTGTAAGAGGCTTCCATATGATAGCTGAATGCTGAATGTGTAAATTATGATGTCTCATGTTTGATGTTTGTCTCACCGTCACAACTTTGCTACATTTTTATTTACACATCCGTACTAAATAGTAGGATAAATAGATAACTGCGTCGTGTGTACTATATTTTACATTATCACTCACTCTTCAAACAAACTAAACGTATAGCACAGTGCGACTTGAGTATATATTTATAAGTAAGTAAAAGTTGCACATGAGAGAAGAAAAGGAAAGGTCGTTTTCTGTACATGCGTTGGGAGTTGAGACAAAAGTGAAAGAATTTATATGCATAATATATTATGTATAGATATTACATAGGTGTTGTTCGTTGTTCGTTGTTCATCAACACGAGAGCCTCAACACTTAGTGTAATATAGACATAATATTATATGCAAGAGTATAAAGTGTAAAGTATATGTAATGAAATAATGCATGTTATTTAAAATACTATTCAAAATTAAGAGTGTGCGTACACGAGAGGATAATCTTTTCCCTTTTCATTTTGTACGTTACGTGTTTTATGTTCCTCTATTTCATATTTCAAGTACAGTTTAAGTTAGCGAGAATGACAATTCATAACATGTCATGTACACTGAACACAATTAAAAAGGTAAAAAAGAAGTTGTACGTACGTAATTGCAAGCGAGCTCGGTGACGTGATGAGATGAGATGAGTGGGTGAATGTCACTGTGGAAATGAGATGAGTAAATGTGTGAATGAATGACAGTTTTAAGAGTATAAAAGGTAAAAGTACATGGAATATTATTTACATGTGGAATGATACAAATAATTCGTATAATTAAGTGTGTATGATGTATGAATTATGAAGATTTTCTAGAGCAGTAGTTAAATAGTTTGTGTAACGTAATATATAATAGACCCAAGCGCTATATTGTCGTTTTCATTATAACCATTTTGACTGATAACTGTTATTTGTTGTTATAATTATAATTATTATTACTATTATTATTAATGACTATTACGTGCTTATAATACTTTCTAAGATATCCATAATACATAGTACAGAACATGGCATACCGAGCAAAAGAAGAGAAAATATGTACACTATGGGAGAAATTATTCATACTTGTAAATTCCTTCCAGTCTTAATATTTTTAGATTTATGGTCCATCTCACATTATTTTTACACTTTCTTGTTCTTATAATATTTACATATCTAATTAGACTGATAATTTTTTTACAGCTTTAAAACTCCATTCAATCAAGCACAATACAAATATTATGTACACTTTCTACAGGCACAAAAAAGTATTTTATACTCCGTGTTTTTACGGATACCTTTTCATATCTTCATGCACAAACATATTGCTACGATTTCTTATAGCCTAAAATAATATTATATTATCAATATGCAAGAAATGCTCTTGTATAATTTTCCTGTAGAAAACATAATTTTTATATAATTGAAAGCATTTTTTGTTTAGCAACATCTTCTTGTGATTCATCAATGCTTATTCACAATTTACAATAATTAAAGTAATGCCATCATACTGTATGTGTACCACAAACCCTAAAAATTTAGATCACGTATGGTGTAAGTATAAGAATGTCTATAATAATGTATTGCAGCAGACATACAATAGACTTATTATTTATTATGTTGTACATGATTCTATTAAACAATGAATAAATTAATACAGTGCCAGGAAAAATAAACTACAAAAGCTTTATTTGTTACTATATGATTGTACAACAATTACAGCTACTTTAAATAATAAATATATATTATATTACATTATATGGATAATATAGGTATGTAAATAAATATAGCAAGAATGCGTACTGCGTACTGCGTATACATTATTAATTTATATAAACATTAATTAATTTATTGCAAACGCTATCCTGATTATGACTTTTCGCTTAAATATCGTCGTGTCTTAATATAAGGAAAGAAAAAAAAGAAAATATTACTGAAAAGAATTACTATTATTATTATTAATAAGATGATCATGAAAATAAAAATGACTAAATAAATGCCATGATGCAATGAAAATGAAAAAGATGAAATTCCTCGTGTATTTGTTTATTTTTACGCATAAATCCCAAGAAAACGTTACTAAACAGTGAGCATACACATTATACATATAGAGTATATAGAATAGCTTGCTGTATACATACACAGAAAAGTATGTATACTGTACAGTGTACACAGTTGTACATAGTGTGTAGTATAATGAGACATGAATGAAGAAAAAAGGAAGAGTGAGGTCAAATTACGTACGAATCAACCTTCTACACGTACAGTACGTGAATTTGTTATCATCATCACCACCACCAACATCATCATCATTATCGTCCTTATTATTATTATTATTATTATTATTACTATATCAAAACATCTTCTCTGAACTCTGAGGACTCTGAATTCCAATGTTCCAATGTTTTGCCCTGAGTTTTTTTATTTTCAAGCAGGATTTTGCATAAATTACCTAAATTAAACACACATCTATGTACTGAAAATTGCCTCTCCGTTAAAAGAAATCAAAGACAATCGCAAAGTAGAAAGTGTCAATAAAGTACACATATTTACAGTGTACAAAGCAGACTTGGATGTCTAATTGTAGCGGAAAAATTTTTACAATAAAGCACAAACAGAGACAACTGTAATAAAACATTTTATTGTAAACCTTAACGTTTGATGTTTAATGTCACCATCAACCATCACGCATCATACAAAAT